>JAODAF010399347.1:0-14294 GCA_027574765.1 Molpadia intermedia
AAATGTACTTTGCAGATATGTCTTCTTTTATGTAAAATCATAAGGTAATAATTACGGCCATTCCAGCCAATCAGAAACTTGCACACCCAGATAGCAATCTAGGAGCGAATCATATCCAATTGGGGGGGGGGGGGGGGTGGGAACAACTGGTCTGGAGATCCATGGTTGACACAAACAGGGTTATATCCATGTGCCATTAAGAGGGGAATAAAAGTGGGTTAAACACGCAATTTACGAGTGCTCCTTTAATAATGTATTTTGCAACTTACAGTTCGAGGATATTTACCAAAAACATTCGCCTGAAGACTACATCTTGGGAACATCTATTATATATGCTAATTGAAACTTATAGCCCATTAGCACTATAGATAAAAATACATATTATCAACAGTTCTACTACCATTTGATACATCTTTGAGGACTTCACACAAACCACTAGTTGCAAATATGCATGAGGACATTGTATTAATGGTTCAGTTGAAATATGCCTTTGAGGACTTTACACATCCTTTGTGAGGGGCGACCCAAGAGGGCATGTAGGCTCGAGGTGCAGAAAGGGCTCAGGTTAGCCAGGATATCATCAGTTATACCGCGCCCTGGCATATTATATTAAAGAGTGACAAAGACTAAAATCTGTAGACAAGAAAAATATATTTCACTTTTTTATTCCAACAGTTCAAAACTTCAAACCAATCACAGTGTAATAATTAATAACCTACTTTTGTAGGAATGAACATAAACAAAACATCTCTAATAAATGTTGCATGAGTAAATATTTGTACCAGTTTTTTTTTCCCTTGTAACCTTTCAAGGTTTTGTGTTAAGAATGCAAAACGTATTTGTACCTAGTATATAGTAACCTACTGCATGCTTGTGATGTTTTACATATCAAACATTATACATGAAGGGCAGACTGAATGTTCTATATAACATTGTGAGAAAAAAATAATAATAATAGCAAAATTGTCAAACATAACTGTAATACTTCAAAGTGTAATAATAACCTACTGCAGTAGGAATGAGCAAAATTGAAACAAGTATGTTTCATGAGTGTATTTTGGAGAGCACTCTTTAAATAATATTCATTTTACTATGTAATATGTTAATGAAACTTTTCTTTTGTTAGTTTTTCTCTCTCTTTAACAATTAACACAATATTAACCCAGTGAACTATTTAAAACTTGATACAAAATTATAGTGTAATAAACAAGACTATCGATGGTACAATGGCTCATACTGTTAATGACTAAACCACTGCACAAACCCATACTTATTTACAGAGAAAGAATAAATGTCCTAGCACAGAGCAGCTGCATAACTCACCGACATCAGCTGAAACAAAGTTCACAACTGTGCCTGGTTTTGTTTTGCTTCTTGTGGCTCAATGCATCCTGATCTTTATAATTTACAGATTAAATTGTAGTGCAGTGTATTTTAAAACAGTACCAATGTTACAGTGGTTCATCACTCTAATGACTAATTTTATAGAGGCATGGCATAGTGGCCTGCTTGATAATGGTATTCTTTGACTTTTGAAAATATCAGTGTATTCACACAATATGACCTCACCAGATGACCCCAAGGAGTTATTCTACACCAAATCCCTGAACACCCTGAATGAAGCACCACTTGAGAATTATGACTAAAAATAGTCAATGCCAATAATGTATTACTGTGGAAGAAGTATCATTTTTGGACATTAAGCAATGACTGCATATGAGAGCTACATGTATGTGACCTTTAATATCTGTGGGAGAAAAAGCAATTTGTATATTTTCAAACAATGACCTAAAGTATCCACTAGATGACCTTTGACCTAAAATGCCTGTTTACCCCCAATGCAGCCATACTAAGCCATCCTGATGACCAACTTTCAAAAGTGTTCACCTTATTTCTGAGGGAAGTGTCATTTTCAGTGTATTTACATAATATGACCTCAATCGGATGCCATTTTACTCAAACTTCCTGAAGAAAGCACCACCATTGTGATGATCAACTTTGATCAATACCCCATGACATATTTTTAAAAAAGACAGCCAACAGCAGGATTGCATGATCATGTAGGCTTAACCAGCATACAGTACGAGCCAAAAACCTAGTGAATAAACAAAACAAGCATAAATTAACATCTATTCAAAGGATGTTTTAATTTTCTGTGTAACCTTTTCAAGGAGATCTTGTTATTTACTGCACCTTCACAACTTTGACTTTTATACAACACTTTTATTTCACACACTAATATGGATTGCTCCCTTTAGAGTTCAGTGTGGTTCACTGCAGGAATCCAATTTTCTTCGTCTTCTGTTGTTTGCTTGAATCAGGCTATAGACTTTATTCTTAATGTTCAACCAAGTTCTATGTGACAGTAGGTGTGCCAACTCTCTCTTGCAGTTTTCACACTCATGTTTTCGAGGAACTCTCGCAAGACGTATGTGTTTGTCAAAGTAGTTTTTCACACCTTCAGCTTCAGTAGCAGTCCAATATGACTTCCTTACTGCAGCTTGAGAAAGGAAAAATACATAATTCTAGTCAATTTGTTAATACAAATGATAAACTCCCCAAAATGAATTACTTTCCCTCTCAATGCTAAATATTGTCAGAAAAGAACTTTTATTGGATTTTTTATGACCTTTATGGAGACTGAAATACTTGATGTTGCACTTTTGCACAATTCCAGAACATACCAAGCATGAATTGAAATAAATGTGATTCAGTCTAAATCTTTCAGCAAACACATCATTATGTTTTGGACTTCCCTTTGCAACCCACCACAGAGTTGTTACTGGGCAAATTTGATAGAAACCAAATGAATGTACATTTGGGGGTGGGGAGGCACTGCAGAGCATATTTTTTCTCAAAAGACAATGTTTGGGTATTTTCTAACTCCAGAACAACATACTCATCCAGAGACTGGACTTGATCCTTATGTTGATATTATTTAAAAAATAGGTTTTCATGTCACATGGAGGGAATAAAGAGTGGGTTAAACACGCAATTTAAAAGGGCTACTTTAATTAGGTATTGAGGACTCCATGTTGGTATCATCTATAGATAAAACTACATATTATCAATGGTTCTACTATTTGATATATCTTTGAGGACTTTGCACAAACCAACAGTTGTAAATATGCATATGAGGACATTGCATTAATGGTTAAGTTGAAATATGCATTTGAAGACTTTACACAATACACACACTTTGTGAGCCAAAGTAGTAAGATAAGGGGACAGGTGGACCCAAGAGGTCAAGGTTTAAAAGGGCCTAGGTTGGCCAAGATATCATTGGTTACATAGCGCCATCCGCATATAGTAGTCTATTTCTTATTATATTGAAGAGCGACAGTATAGACAACATGTGTAGACGATGCGAAGAAAACACTGTTACAGATTTGGAATGTCATAAGTGCCAGTATCTTACGCACTACTTTTTTACAAGTTTTGGAGCTAATTTTCACTGAGAGAGATCTACCAAAGGAAGTTGAAGAGCCATCACGCCTTAACTCTGCAATATACAATCTGCAGGATGTGGTAAATATTTATGCTTGTAGCACATAGTGCTATGTAATCATAATTTTCACCAAAATGTGAGGTGTAAATGTGACAATATGAACATCCCCCTGTCTTCTCCCCCCTCCCTTAAATATGCATAACTAGCTCCTTTGTTTCTTTAATCCTCAATTTATTTCCATTCAATGGATATATAGGTTTTCTAATGACACAAACATCCCAATTCAAAGTTATCTGTTGTTTTAAATAATATGGCCTGAGTTAAATGATGGAATGAAAATACATATTATGAATTGAAAAATGCTGAAAGGTAACATTGTAACAGCCAGACTTTTCACTAAGGATTCAAACCCAAGGATCCAGAACTCTTGGTTAATATTTTTGTGTTAGCATGTATTACTCCTATGTTGTAACTAAAGGGTCCCGCACAATTTCGAAGAGTCCGGGACCCTTGATATGGGGTTAATGAAAACCCTGACAGCCAGATGATAATATGGAGTAACACTACATTCCTTATTAATTTACTATTTCCTCTTTCTTACCTGATCTTTTGTTCTTTGCCTTGAGTACAATGGCGGCTTTTGATTTAGAGGATTCTGAATCGGAAAACAAATGCAGTGAAATTGTTTGTCAATCTTACACTTTTGACCCTAGATTTTGCTAGTTTAAAAATCCTTCTAATCCCCCCCCCCCCCTCCAAACAACAATGGACAATTGTTTGAGCAGTTCTTATCTCCAATACAACACAATCATCCAGAGACTTGACTTGATCCCTATGCTGTTATTATTTAAAGAATATGTTTTCATGTCTTGTTTGTAAATCATGTGGCATGGAGAGGGAATAAAGAGTGGGTTAAACACACAATTTACAAGGGCTAATAAAATTGTATTAATTTACAATTTCCTGTTTATTACCTGATCTCTTGTTCTTTGCCTTGGCCTGTGATTCGGACGATTCTGAATCGGAAAACAAAAACAAATGCAGTCAAATTGTTTGTCAATCTGTCATAATTGGTAAGGTGACTGGTAAGATGGATAGAATATAAATCCAGAAAATGTCACCCAGGTTATAGACGGGAGATGTTGCCTTCTTGCTAGGAATTAAACATAAAAATAGTTGCTGTTAATGACTGCCTTTATTGCATAATAATTAACACAGTATATGCCAATGAAGAGCAGCTTCACTGAGGTTCAAGTTTAGAGTACTTCACATCACATACTGATCTAAACTTAAGTATGCCAAGAGCAACATCAGCTTAAAAAATGCTACACAGAACATGACTAGGTCACATAATGCATAATTAAAATAAAATGTTGAGACCAAATTACATGAATTGAAGAAGAGAAAATAGACATATCAAGGAAAGTTGTCTTCATATGTTGTATGCAATCATCACTTGTCAGTTAAAGGAGTTTATTATTTAAGATAAGTAATCTGGCTTAAAATCACAAACTTTAGTTTTATTTATGGGATGAATTTTACCTGCCTTTATTTTTAATTACGGGAGAAATTTTACCAAATTTTGTGACTAGACATGGCAAACTAATGCATTTATTCCACCAGGAGTAAATCCATATTGGTAAAGATCATCACACAATATGGTAAATGCTTACCACATGGAGCATGCATTGGTGCAACAGCTTCACTCTCACTGTTGGCTTCTTCTACTTCCAGTTCATCTTCTGACTCTTCCTCACTGGTACAAGGTTCTATAAAGGATGATATACAATCATGTAACCATACTTCAACTTTCAGTGTCACATTGTTCCACAAAGCCTGTCTTTGCTTACATGCTACATAAACTACACATACTTGGCTGCATTAAATGCTCAGTTGACAAAAAATTGAGCCACCAAGCGCATTTTCTTTTCAAAATACTTTTTGTACAATATACTATGGTTTCAGTGTTCTCAAGAACACAAATTGCAATCTTAGCTACAATTAAGTCATTGTGCTATTGTCTTTAGTATCAACTGTTTTCAAATTTAATGTAATTACACAATACACCCCAAACCAGTGTTGGTATTTAGTCACTTGAGTTGAGTTGTGTCCCTAGGCAGTCGAGTCTTTCCCTTTAATCATTGAATCGAGTCTTTCACTCAAGGCGAGTCTACTCTTCCTCAAATAATGATGACAAATCAAGTCAGTACTATTTTGTATGCTTGTATATAAGTTGGTTGTTAACTAATTAGTAGAGTAATATTGATACCTGGTATGTATGTTGGTTTACAGTATATTCTCAACATGTAGGCCTATTGTGATATATAAACTGTACCTAGTGTAATTTATGACACTTTATATCAACCCATAAACAAAACAGCAACCCAGACCAGACCTAGAAATCCCAGATTTGTGTGGAAAAACCTAGGGATGGCAACACTGATTATAATACTAACCTTAGTATTAGCACTACAAAGCTTCTATAGCATGGCTATGTGTTGCATATATGTGTTGCATCATTCTATGTAAGCAATCATGAATTCTGAATTCCCCCAACATGGTTGCATGTCTAAGGAGGAATATGGGCATTGGTCATTAAAATTTTATTTACTTCACTCCAGTCAAGACTTTGGAGCACTGACATGAGTTAAGTCTTTGTGACACTGCAGTCTTTTGTGACACTGACTCAGGTCTAGTGAAGTATTTTGGGACACCGACTTTAGTGAAATATTTTGGGACACCGACTTGAGTCAAGTATTTTGGGACACTGACTTGAGTCAAGTTGGGACAACGACTTTAGTCAAGTATTTTGGGATACTGACTTTAGTCAAGTATTTTGGGACACTGACTCGAATCACGTCTTTTGGGACACTGAAGTCTATTGAAAGTTTGCCAGCTAAAGACTTGGATCAAGTTGTCAATGAGCTCAAATTGGACTTACCATCCAATGGGATTTCTATATCTTCCAGCTTCTTTCCCTTAAAGTCATTCATGTTTCCCTTCTCCATAATTAGCAAGAGTCTTGCTACTTTGGACATCTGTAATGTGTCTTCTGGTAATCTGTAGTACTCTCTGTGTACCCTTATATCATGACCCAAAAAATTGGCCAGTATATCCAATTCATTGTCCTGAAGGCAAAATAATTGGGACACAGTTGCGATATGTTTACGCAGCTTTGTAGATGTCAGTGAAGAAGGACGTTTGACACCACTTTCTTTGGCAATCCTAGTAAGACAATCATGTGCTCGCAAAGGTGTGCAGGCTCCAAGGTTGGGTCTTGCAAACAGATATGGATTGTTAGCACTTACACCAACCTCTGAACGAGTAGCCAACAGTGAATCTATAGCTTTTATCATCTCTGAAGTTAGCAAGATAGGAACCTTCCTTCCTCTTTTCCCTCTAATTTCGACTCTTCTTAGGCTACGGCACAACTTCTGTTCCCATTGACTCAGGCCATTCAAAATATCAGCGTTAGCATGATGGGCAATGTAGTTTCTGTATTCATCCATCTTCATTCTTTGTACTTCCCCACTTCTTCTTCGATTAAAGAGGATGATCTTTGCTAATGTTGAACTTGCTAATGTGTACCAGGCAAGCTTATCTGGTGCTGTACTTAACCGCTCTTTACTTTCTGTGATATTTGAAGACAAGTGCTTATGCAGGTGAACAATATCTTCAGCCAGTGGTAATATGGTTTCATCATTCCACTTTCTTTCATACAACGTTGACAGGGCATGGGATGATACATTATCAGCCCATTCAAGGTTGCAAAGTTCTATGAACCTCTCAGCCTGATCCTTCTTATGGTCATCTCCTTCTTTTAGGGCTTTCACCTTTTGGATGCCAGCAACCTTTTTCAAGGAGTGTCCCAACTTTAAAGCTAGTGATGGAGTCTTGTATCTTTGTGTGCTTGAGTCATAGGCAGCGCAAACACGAACAGCCTTTACCACCATGTCAAATAAGGTGGGGTCGAGGCACCCTGCAACACTTACGATTTCAGGGTCTTCAATTTGAACTGCTTTAAGAAGCCTTCCCAACTCGCGCATTCTCTGATTGATATGTTGCACATTGTGGGCCTCTTTTCCATTTTTGGAATATAGCCTTTCACCCATGGTTAGAATTAATTCATCATTTTGGCATATGATACCAATGTTGTCTCGCATCATTTTGCTCAAAACATCTTTTTTGAAGGCATTGTCAACAACTTTACCTAATGGCAGTAGTAAAGCGCAACGAGACTGAATTCCATGATTACGGCCACCCGAGGTTTGCTTTTTCAAGGGACATTTTTTCATATGTTTCCACATGTCAGAGCCAATGAAGTACCCCAGACACAACTCACAAGGGATATACTCTCTATATGCCACAAAATTGGTTGGCCTTTTATATGGGATAAGAATTCCATGCCCTTCTTCTAAAATCTGCAGATTATGGGCATGATTACCCTTGTTTGTGAGTATTTTCAGTAGAGTTTTTCTGTTTTGCGAATTCTTGCTGTAGCTGAAAGCTTTTTGCACTTCCACTTCGTTTGCATGCATTGATTGAAAATGCCTGGCTAGCTTAGCCTTGGGTTCCATGCAGTAAACACAGAACTGAGATTTGTCCCACTTTCGACTTTCACAGTTATTGGTGGTCAATACTCTTATTTGATCTTTAGTGGTTGTAGAAACTGCACTATGGTCACCTGTGTTTTTTGAAGTGGAAGCTTTATTTCTTAGAGAAGATGCACTTTGGCTTTCACTGTCACTATAACAGTCAGTGCTTGAGTCATGATCTTTAGTGCTATGATTGGCTGTGCTTTTTGAAGCTTTATTTCTTAGAGAGGATGCATTTTCACTTTCCTTGTCACCAGGATGGCAGTTATTGCTGGAGTCAGCATCTGTAGAAACGTCACTTTGATCAGCAGTGCTTTTTGAAGTTGAAGCTCGATTCCTTAGAGAAGGCACATATTGGTTTTCACCGTCGCTTTCATAGCAGTCGCTGCTCGAGTTGGGATGAATCTGCTTTGATTGATTCCCTGGGTGTTCTTCATCAGACATAAAACTTTCATCGCTGCTGCCATTCTCCAAGTATTCAATCTATTGGAGAAACAAAGAACAAATAAGATTTAGATGATTTTGTTTGTGTTATCATAGACAAGTTCTGGCGATAAACCCCCTTCTTGACAAAATTATCAGAGGACAAACAATGCAGGCATGCAATAATCCCATTCTGTTGACAGGACCAACATTGAACATCCACATTTAATGGATATGAGTTAACCCCACACTTTTTTAAAGAGTGTAAGCAATGCATCCTACACAACTTCATGACAGCCACAGCAGATAATTTGCAAGACTTATTGCAAGGAAATGCTAACATTCAAATATTAACCAACCCCACTGCAACGCAGTGAAAATTGGATTCCTGGACCATGGACACAATATAACATTGGAGAAGTGGGGCCAAAAAATATTTCATGCAATGGGTAAAGATAATTAGGAATAATCAATTAAGGTTTTTTTTTGTTTGGTGAATTGCCTAGAGGCAGTAGATTTAACGAGGTTGCATGTGCTCTACAATAGCACTTTTAATTTATAACTTACCACTGGTGATGGCAACCTGTATGTTTCGTCCCCATCACTGCTGTAATCTGAGAATTCCTATAAAACAACAATATTATAGAAGGTTAACCATATATGTAAAGACAATCATGTTATTCTTAATATGTAGTTCTTCATCTGGGTCATGGAATTGGTCGGTCCATATAAAAATATATGGTATGATGCAATATCCAATAACAAAAGAGCAATGTCCTGGTTTTCCATGTAATATCTTGATCAGTATTATCTTATGGCTGGCTATCCTATACTTTTTCCTTACTGAATCTACACTTGGATGCGACAAGTTACACTTATGAGAATTAATTGTTGCTGTTGAGGATGTTGCTACGTACATTTTGTGGCATATCTTCCTATTGGGGCATTGTTATCTTTCTGACACTGTGGAGATTGGGAGACATTGTTTTGTTTGGGTGGTTAGGTTTGCTTTGGATGCATTTTGGTTAAGGCGTGGTTGTTACTGTTTTGAATTTGTGACTTTGTGAGGAGATGACACTGGGCGCTAGTCACTTTGTAGGCACATTGTATTCATTACAACGTACTATTCTTCAGCCCATATATTAAGCATACACATTTAAAAATGGCATTCACATATGGGATTCTAGATTTGAAGCTATGGCATATAGACTTACTGCAGGTGAATCAAACTGGTCCAAAACTGGTAACTCTGTGCAAACATCTACAGGGTTTGAAATCATTGGTTTCACCCAAATAACAGGTTTTCTCAGGCATAGTGGCAACTTGTTCTGACAGGAGCTACCTTTGGAATCAGGTTGATCCATGATCTTCCCAAATAGATCCACATCATCAAAGGGGTTATAACTTTCATCACTGCTACTGTTTTCACCACATCTTGTTCCCTATTAGAAGAAACATTTAGGAAATAATTTATTTCTCCTATATGGGCTACTATGATTCTCAAACACAAGGCAGTATCATGGATATCCCAACTACATGTCTTCTAGGAAAGATACCAAGAATACAAAATAGTTGTTGTGTATTTAATTAATGTTATTTTAACATTATCCATTTTATATTGGCCAACACCACTTGAACAGGAACCCAAATTGTAGTGTGTAATCACATTTGACTGTGCCTTAGAGGACTCAACACATACTTTCATGTTGGTAACATTCAATTAAGGATATGTTAGACATCCATGATTAGCTTCAGTGACAACAAACAATATTACTTACTAATATTTTAGTTGAATTCGATTGTATAACATGCACACCATTATATTGCTATACAAGTGGAAATGTAGCTTGTTTTTGTGACAACATATCTATATAGCTATGTATTTGAGAACATCAACCAGATCTGCGACATAATTCCAATCACAGTTTGGTTCCTTTCTTGTAAATATATTGACAACATAATTAGAACCATGACCCAATCCAAATCTTACATGCTGGGCACCAAGAAAGCAGCAGGTCTCATTTATATTTGATATGACCCAGTGAGATTTGAAATTTGGTCTCCAGGCTAAAAAGTGGATGCCCTAACCACTCAGCTAATCAATCAGTCACTGATTATCATTTTACTTGTATTTCAGGTTAGTGTTAATGTAGCTTATTTTTGTGTCAACAAGAATGAGTGAGTTATTAGCTCAACTTCAATTGGAATAGATATAAACATCTGATAATTCACCAAAGTGAAATTGAATGTTATCCATGTGATATAGAATTCACCTTAAGTGAAATATCCCACTTACGTGAAACATTCCAATTAAGTGAAACATTCCAATTAAGTGAAATGGAATTCCACTGAAGTGACCCAATAACTCAACATGGTTACATTCATTGGTTACATTCATTCAAATTCCAGCCAGTCAGGAACTTGCAGATCTGGGTAATGATTAAGTGTGATTGGTTTCAATTGAATGCTCTTATCACTCAAGTTACAGCTAATTTCACATACAAGAACTTGATAATAAAATTAGTCATGAAGTAAATTACTTCAAAATTTCTATGACATTGACATCAACACTTCATTAATTGAGAAATGTTCATGAGCATATGTGCCACATTCACTTAGACTATGTTTTTGAGGACTCAACACAGTAACAGTAACAACATAATATTTGCTTAAATTTCACTTCATTAATTAAGAAATATTCATGAGCATATGTGCCACATTCACTTAATTTGATTAAATTTCAGTTTAGTGTTTTGGAATAACAGGGAATATTACATTGATATAAGATGGTAATGTAACATAACCAACAGCTATGCATTTGAGGACGTCATATTCATTCCTTGTAAACATATGCTTATCAATAGCTATGCATTTGAGGACACCAACCAGACTTCATGAAAAAAAAATAATCAAGTGAAATTAATTCCAAATAATGAAATGGCTTGCTTTAAGTTGTTCCATTGATCTGGAGTCCTGTTTCACCCTAACAAAAAAATTACTCAAGTGAAATTAATTCCAAATGCCCAATTTTTTGTCATCACAAAATCTGTAAAATCAAGAGACAATTTAGGAAGAGACTCCTGAGCTTCAACCGGGAAGAACAAGATGATGCTACGGGGTCACAAGTCATTGAGGGAAATGACCTGTGATGGTGTGTAGGTGACCGTTTTCCTTCCGTAATTAAGCTAGATAGGTCAGTAATTGTTAAGTGAGTGACTGCAAGGTAAGTATAGGGAGTGCTGTGAATAATGAAATTGCTTGCCTTGGGTTCTTCTGTGTCTTCCACTGATCTGGAGTCCTGTTGCTGAATTATATATGCAGGATTGTCTGGCTCCTGAAATGATAAATAAAATGATTTAGAATTTATCATGGGTTCCATGGTTCTCAAAATAAAACAAAATGTATGGGTATCAACAACAGCTATGCCTAGGAGGACATGGACTTTTATTAAGAAATGTTCAGGAAGATACATGCCCAAAAGTATCTTCCTTCACAGCCTTTCTATCATGAATTGTGATCATATTTCCAATTAATATGAATTACAAACATGTTACATGTGGTTGTATAATCTTGTGTGTGTGTGTAATCTATCCTATTCGTTTGGATTATTTTATTATGGATATGTGTCAGGATATGGTATTGGGAAGTCACCACTTTACAATTTTCGTGCCAATGAGTTATCAAGTAAACAGAAGTAACTCTGGAAGATGTTGTATTTCTACATAACTAAACCTAACAAATTTTATACCAAACCTTTTTTTATTTTATTATGGAAGTTTATTGTGAAATATTTGATGCAAATTGCACATTAAAAATGACCTAAAAATGACCACTATCATTTCAAATTACTATTGGATGATGATTATTCGTTTTACTTGGGTAAAGTTTGTAGTCATGTATCATTGATTAATGTTGGAATCTAAAACAGCTTGGATCCTTTTCCAATTCTGTTTTGGTTATGTAGGATAGGCATTTTAAAATTTTCATTACGTGGGTTACATGTGGTGTCCACCTATATTGTGATATTGGCACTTACCATTTGAAACCTTTTTTATTTACTGATGGTACTACAGATGTGCATGATCATTAAACAACCCATAATACCCTACAATATTCCACATCAATATGCTAAGAAATTCCATTACTTACATATTTTATCCGATATTGTATGTTGCAATTAATTTTGGTGTCCACTTTGTAACCCACGTTATCATGCTGGTTATTACAAGAAATAAATAATATATTGAGAAACTACTTGGCACACATTTGTGGTTTGAACTATCATGAGTAATAATGACTTATTCTCTGTCCACGTATACAAAAAATATTGCCAAACAGGAAAAACACATCGTAAAAATTACGTGGGTTACACATTTGGTGTCCACGTAACCCACGTAATATTATACTATAATACTCATTATTCATAATGTTTTTTTAGAACACAATGCATTCAACAATGGAAGCGTTTCTGAACACTTTCCAGTATGTAGAACTTTCTTTAAATAATAATGTACTCAATATACCTTTTTTCCATTACGTGGGTTACGGTGTCCACGTAACGTGGGTTTCAAATTATATGAATAACTAGAAAACTTCATATTAAAATTGAATACACTTTTTTGTGTTAGGTTATACTACCATCAGTATATGCACAAACAGCGTCTTCGTCCAAATGTATGTTTGGAGGGAACTGGAGAGGAGCATAGTGGACACCATGTAACCCACGTAATTTGACTAAAATTACTATCATAATCTCAAATTGTGGAAAAACAAACCGAAGTTATTTTTCGAATCAGGAGAGTTATCCTTATTATTGTAAGGTTTGGAATGATTTCATTTTTGGACACCAAGGTACCACTTGGTTTACAAATACCTTATCCTGACATATATGATACTGGAAAACCAGGTGTCAGTGGTGTCCAAAAATTGTTGTTTTATAATTTCCCTTTTATTTAATTGGTGCATTGCTCTAGTTTTGTGAAATTACAAGTAGAAGATAACTTCTTTCATTGATTTCTCACATTATTACAAGAATAAATGGTTCTTCTGTGGGTTACATGGTGTCAACTTTTCATTATTTTTGTTAATGCTTTATATTTTTATCCATTATTCCAATTTTATGAATTATTTCTACATTATATCATCAATTCTGATATTTTATAAATGAAAATAATCGATTAATCATGATTAATCGGTATCGATGATATGTTTGGTATATCGTCAAAGACCATCTGATGTCAGAATGTCCAAAAAGTCGGTCCGAAAATGTTGTGGCCGCCGGGCAGTGTCAACCTCGGCGGACTACTTATATTTGAGGGATATTTAATGTTTTTTGATTTGATCAATTATCTAAGGTAACTCGCAAAATGTTTGGCCAGGGTATCATTTTCTACACCATGAAGATATTTATGGACCGACCCACATAGAAAAAAATTACAACATAATCAAACCATTACAAATCTCATTCCTACCATTGTAAAATTGTTAAAATGTCTAATATATTTGATTTTGGTGTTTGAACTCCTACTCTATTTATACAGTGCATAATATTAACATCCCCAAGCCACCTACTGTACTAACCTTTGAAATCATCATACAGTGGGTAAATGTAAGTTTCCATATGCCATCAAACACAATCATCTTTCCACAACCTATAATAAAATAAAAAAGAAACAATTACAGCATTATCACAGTCACTGCTCTCTTCCAAAAACAGATGTGTTTAATAAATGGAAACAACGATGCATGATTTTAGCTTGGATGATCATTGTAGTGACTGATGGGAACATGTAATCCTAATATTTTCAACCCAAAACCCGTAGCTTATT
>JAODAF010400458.1:0-14861 GCA_027574765.1 Molpadia intermedia
TCATTCACCCCAGCCTCATTTACTTAGCTATCATCTATGAATATTCTGTAAAAATGGCGCCAACAAAATAAAAACAAAACAATTTAACTAAAATCAAATATTTGCCGACTGGAGTTTATTATCTTATATACTTAGTCTTAGATACTGACGTTTCCTTGTTGAGTTATCGTTAATACAGTCGGCCTACTTGTATTTTTTACCGATATCGTGTTAAGGCCCACCCGTCATAAATATGCATGATACCAAGTTATTCAAGTACCTGCTATATATATCACCCAATAACTTCTTACCAAATTTGAATAACTTGCCGAGTTATTGGTATTTTATGATCTTGACCTTTGACCATCACGTCATTAATATGTGTGATATAAGCACCAAAAACAGAAGGTTAATCTGCTCTCTATGGAGCATCCCTCGACTAAGTATGATAATGACCCATCATTCCCTTGTCGAATTATCGTGTATACTAAATAAGCGTAGACATTTTTGGGAAAGATGTGTTTAACCCATCGTACTATTTCTTATAGTTTTTTTCCCGTGATATAAAGAACGACGTCTTAAGTCTAAGTCAGTCAACGTGGGAAGTTACGGTACTTTGTAAACGACGCAATTGCTTTTTATAGCTTAGATCAACTAGTTAATATTGTTGGCATTTTATTGAATTCACTCTATTAAATCGTCTTGCAATTGGAGAGACTATTTCCACCGTTATTGACCATTAGTTTCTATACTATTATGGCAGGTCAAAATTATTTGACTTGTAACTCTATTTAAAACAAACTGTTAAATTTATAGGAGTCTAAAACAACGTGTTACATAAAATGATGTAAAACTCTGACTATATCACAACTAGCACGGTCTATATTGTTCATCTCCGTTGTTCAACCGACGTTCAAATAAGTTTGATTTAGTAAAGTTTACTACACAGAAATAAAAAACTTTATATTAGAAAAGCCTCGTCATTTGTTACTGTCATTTTACGTCTGAAATTTGGAATTATTTGCATAACATATATAGATATATTTGGCAATGCAAATATTAAGATAAACGCTCGGGATATTTACGTAGTATTATTTGGGGAGAATTTGCCGGGAGGATAATGTTGTTATACTATTGGTGAATTATTATATTTTTAAATGTAAAGAAAGTCAAAATATCCCCAGTGAATGAGTCACGGAAGTATTTAAAAGATTGCTTTAACATTAATGAATACATTATCAAGAAAACTATGATGGTAAATAATTGGGAAAGATATTGGTTAACTTGGTATACCTTATTAGAGCTAAATTATTGATTTTATGATTGTATTTATTAATGTTATAACGTACTGAATTTTAACTGGTTTATAATGTCGTAAAAAAAATGTATTTCTACGCTATTGAATTTGGTACGTGTCAAACACCATAAATACTCTTTACGTGACTATATGAGTATTTACACTGCTAACGTTATACACTACATAGAATTCAAACTGATCGGGGTCATTTATACGTAGAATGTTAATAAACCTTAGAACATTTGTAGAAAATAATAGATGTGAGTAAATGTACACAATGAGGTAGCCTAGCCTAAATATATTAGCTTCGGTTATAATAATGTTGAGCCAACATTAACAGTAGGGCAAAGGTTAGGAAGAAAGTTAGATTAGACTGGGTTATATAAGTGAAGCCACATTTTCGCTAAAGCCTATGCTACGTTATTTATTGGTCGGTAATTGAGTTATGTATTGTAGTTTCCGGGGCAACATCTAGCATATCACAATCTTTAGAATTGCAACATTAAAATGATGTATGATGATCAGTAAAGACCTCTGTGTAAGAATTGATGTTAACATTTTAACTTATTGTGCAAAAGGATGTAAATTAACTGGCATGGTACATTTCAAGTAAATATAAAATAAATTAAAACAGTAGTGAATCCTCACTTTGTTCTTGTAGATTCAATAAAAGAAGGAATTCTTCTTATTTTACTACTTCAAGTATTTAAAGTTGCGTATGTTAAACTTACACTGAGGCTTGATGATATAGCCTATATGACATTTTGCATTTGAACAATTTCAGATGTGATCATCTGTAACTTTAAGATTAATGAATGAAATAAGAATTATTTGTTATTCTGCAGAATGTTACTTTTTATATTCACATTGCATCACATCACAAACACCTGGTAATCTCCGTGATCATACACTTGTAGTTGGGGAATAAAGATATGATACAAACTGTAAGTAGGTTTTGTGTTCATTAATTAATTAAATTGTTATTATATTTTGTATATATTATATATATTATTCTATATATATTATGTTTATTGATTTTATTGAAGTAGTACATAAACACCGCGTCCCCTGGCCTACAATTCACCTGTCCACACGCCCACATGAGGTATCGTCTACTGTATCAATGATGCAGTATCGAATCATGATGCATCATTTGGCATGTGGATGAGTTGGTGCAGTATAGGAAATGTCCGTCTGCCATAGGCCAGTAAATGGACCATATATATCACATTGATTAGAAGTCAACGGTATTTATTGATCTTTACAGATAAGGGTGAGCATCATATTAATCATCTGTTTCAAAATCGCCTGACTTGGATGGATATCGTCAGGATATGATTGTGCTTTGGTAATGTCAAGGGCATCGATGAATCCTACTCTTTTCTCATCTTGAAATGCTGTTCTCATTGCTAATTCATCCTTGACTATACTCCATTCACTCGATATTAATGTTACCCATGTTGCTATATAATTTTTGGTATTACCTCCTTTAAGAATAACCTTTGACCTTGGGCAACGATCAAGGAACGCCTGTATTGCAGATTTTATTGACACTATTCTTTGAGTGAAAAAATCCTCTCCAGCAGGCAAAATATGAGCCCAAACGGATATTACGAAAATGACTTCAGAGCCGTTTGCCATAGAATTTAATCGATCTGCTATATATTCAATAAAATCTGTTCTCCATGTTAGATTGGTAGCAGATACTGGTGGTCCATGAAAGTGGAATTTCATCGTCGTATTATACTGCACGCTACTTATTTCGGCTGGTCCAAGCGCTTTGTTTACTCCCTCCGGAAATGGAAGCATTTGAAAATAATTCTTTTTAGCTCTAAAATATTCATAGAATTGCCTAATAGTAGAGTCACCTAGAAAGATAAATTGTTTATTTGCAATGCAGTCCATTGTTGATTGCTCTAAAAATTCAACGATTTTGCAGTCGTTTGGAAACCATGTATGATTAAAAAAGTGTCCTCCTGTTCGAATGTCATCTGGAACACCGCTAAACTTACAATATGGTAAAGGTACGTCTTTACTTTCCACGTCAGATTTGGATCTATTTAATTTGCCTACGTTGATGATGCAATTAGTTTTCACGTCATTTTTTGTTGACCTGTAAAAATTATAAAAAATTTGAAATTGTATCATCACAACTCACAATATCATATGATAAACACAATAATACTTTTGTTTATGTTAAAGAATTGGCTTGAATTTCATACATAATAAACAGATGTATTGATGAAATGCGCTCTATCGTTTACAAGATACTGTATGAAATAAAGTAAAACTCAAATGGCCGTTCATTATATTTTCAAAACATACCGGTATTCTTCAAGTACATTCTCCACAATGAACACACTTAGTCATGCTTGACTACATACTTCGGAGCAAAATGTAAGTTTACTATTTTTTTAAAATATTTCTAATGAGGTTTTAAATGTTCTCCGATGGCATAAATCAGGCGAAACTCGAAACTTGCGGTGTGATAGATTAATTATGCACAACATTTAGCAGCGGCTTTATGGATATGCGGGCCATGTGATTCATGTATATATGAGGACAACTGTGTAAATGAGGGCAATGTCCCCCAATCCCAATCTTTCTGTAACACTGTCATTTTTGGTGTCCCTATAAGCTTGCGGGCCATGTACGATCGTGTGTTTCGCGTGCTACTTTAGGCCACTAATTGAATGGACGCTTCATTTCACTAAAGTGACACGGATATATTTGCAGAGCCATAGTAGTCCCCTGTAAACAAACATTGAACGGCGTCCCAATCTGTTTTTTTAGTAGACACTAAATTTGTTCTATTTATTAGATATTGGATGATTCGTTACTCACCTTTCCAACAAAGTTTTGAATACAGGTGATATATTTTTCTGTAGGTCACCAAATGCCGCTTTATGAGTCTTATACCACTTCCAATCAGTACATTTGAGTCGAGGGTTCTTGGGTTGCTTACAAAACCACGGACCGTGCGTTCGAGGGTTGCTTAAATTACAAACGGGTGGCTGTAACGGAAAAAAGAAAAGTCGAACAAATACATACACTATAATAGATCTATGGTGAAAAGTTTTCAGACTGAATTAAATAAAATTTCAAATATAAAGTAAAATATAGATTGAAAGACGACCTAAAATTAAAAATATATTTTTTTAATTGTTATGAGTCTTTGGAAAATTATATATTGTTATTATCGGATAAGTAATGCCAATAAAATGTAAACTTGTATTAGGTAGATTATTTGTCTTTCACATCTGACTTTTATCCTTCAAAATTTGATTAAGGTACCCTGTATAAAGATTGTACGTCACCATTTATTCTCCCACTGATGTACACGCTAACTTTATTATTCCACAAGGCCGCCATATACTTGTAGATGCTTTCAACTAAAATGCTCATACCACGACCGTTTAGATTTTGAGCTACAGGGTTTGAACGTGTATTATAGTACCCCTAAGAACATGCGCTGGTGTTGTAATCTACCCAATTCTTACTCGAATACCTAAAGTCATTTAAATCACTTTCAAGCCACCCATTTTTACACCATCAATACTTTCATGTGTGCTCCTTGATATCCAGGCATAACAAAAAGTTGGTACACAATGAGACTAACTCAATACCCATATCACAATTAGTTCTCCTATTGACTTTTTTGCTAAAAGCTGAATAGTTGGTTATTCACAGTTGACCCAAATTAACTAGAATAGCTTAGAATAGGGAGAAACTTTAGAAAGGTAGGCACACCGCAAATCAATCAATAGGCTGTATTAACTAAATTAGGCTGCTCATATATACCTAGATCACAGACTGTGTATACCATTAATAAAAGTACATCTGCCTAAAATATTGATGTTGGGAAAAAGTGCCGAAAGGTATTTTAAGGCGGTTTTATCATGACATATTTTCTGTCATTATCATTGATTTTATGCCTGGATATTAAAGAGCACAAATAAAAGTACTGAAGGTGTGAAAATAGGGTTGATTAAATGAATTTAGGAAGTCGAGGAAAAATCAAACTTCCACATCTTCAAGTTCTAAATGGTCATGGTATAGACATATGCTAGTCTAATGACTCTCAGCATGTGCATTGGCTATCACAGAATGGGTACCATATACCAGTTGAAAACGTTTACAAGGCCATGTGAAATAACGAATTGGTGTGTAAGTCAATGGGAAAATTAATGGTGGTGGTGCACAACCCACAGTCAGATGTATACCACGCCATTGTGATTGTACATAATATTATAAACATGGAAATTAAAATAAAATAAACTTACCGGAAGTTCCACAAACTGACAAATAACGTCTTCTTTGTCAGTGTCTGTTTCAAACACTCCAGTGAATCTCATATTTCTTCCGACTTGCCCAGACAATGTCAAATTCAGATGGTGGAGTAACTCAACCGAATGGATCAGCTTCACTTGAACTTTCACCACACCACTCCATCGCAATGTAAAATAAGCTAAGTATGTGCCGTTGTTGAAATCGACAAATTCATCTTCACTTGCGGCTGAATATGGATTTTCACTATATATTTTTATCCGATAAAAGTCACCTCCATAAGCTTTTAGCGCATTGTTCCAGTCACGTGATGTGATGTTAATAACAAGTACGTCACATAAGTTGTATAATGATTTATCGTTCACAATTGAAACGGTTGTGAACAAGGGACTGGTTGTTTCGGCAAATTTTATTTTCAAAAGTTTGTCGTAGTCGGTAGGATGAGATGCTCTTTTATTTGAACCCCGAATTGGGCAATCCATTGCATGCTGCGACCTTTAAACAAAAATAAATTTACTGTAATGTTTTATTACTAGTCTTCGCAAATGAAAATTCAATTTAAGTTATCATGCATATTGCATGGATCAGCGTGTAGCCTGGTAGGTGTTGATTTGATTTACGATGATGGGTTGGTGGTAACTGAGGTGAGGCGGGAGTGGGAAGGGAAGGCGGGCGTTAACTGATTAATAAATAAATTATTGTAAAGCAAGGAAGACTCTTCAAAACTGCTTCCTACACTACCAACTTGCCAAAATACGATTTTATATGTATCCCATATATAGTTAGGTTTGAAAAGTCTCGTAAAGTCGCACAATTTCCACTTCCTATGCATTTCGGATCCCCCATATAAAAAATAAATAATGTTCGATATATATATGGTATGTTGAGGTATGACTCAATTTGACTCCACCCTTGTGCCCCTTACCACTCCACTATGGTCCAGTGGCCTTTAAAGGTAAACACACAATTTCAAATTAATGAGAAGTTATAAGTTACAAGAAATAATCAGTCATATTACCTTTAAACAAAAGTGATCATTTCAATATTGTTTACCCCAAACTCTCGCAATCACACCAATATTTCATTGATTAAAATTTCAGTCGTTTTGGAGCGATAACATACTCCAAAGGGAGATACATATCACTGGAAACGAGTGAGCCTCTCTTTCGTTGAATTAAACGGATCTCTGATGAGATTCTGGTTTGAGTGATTCTAACTCAGAAAGAGCAAATGCTGCGTGTACATTTTTGAGTGGATCGTGGTCTAGATACCACTGCTCCTGCCCCCAAATTAATCACTGCATATTGTGAATTTGTACTTATTGTAATGCATACATGACCTTTCGCATGCTCTGTATTTAAACAGGTTTTTTATTGAGAACATGGCGTCTCGACTTCGTTAGAAATTCAAAGAACGTAACTTGAAATGTCTTACGGTGCTAAGGTATCCCACTACATATTGGATGCGGCAATGTGCATGTCTTTGATTTACTGTACGCATCTCAGCAAACTAAAGACGACACATGAAACTTAAAATGAATACCCACGTTCCAAAGGCGGTTGACGTTGAATGCATTTCTTGCTTCTTGTATGGATATACTAGCTTCGATACGTTGCCTTGAGTGGCTGCGAGCGTATCATTGCCGGAGTAAAACAGATAAATACTAGAAGATAGACATAACACGAAGATTATCAACCACGGTCTTTCAAATCTGTACCGGTACATTTTGAATGGTAAACCTGCAATGTAAACCTGGAATGGAATGGAAGAAATGCTGATAAATATAAATAGCTAGTAACTCATGTAACATAGAGTTTTCTGTAGGGTATAACACCACGAAACGATTCCACCAGAGCGGGTACTCTCAGTAACCAGTGTTTGTGTCTTTGACATATTTATATCGATTAGGTAATGTGTTCTTTACTTATATTCGCCCTCCGGACTAACAGCCAGTGCTGTAGCAAACGGGCAGTATAACTCCCAATCTTTAAGCATACTGGCAAACTCTCCGAGTCAGGCGACAAATTCACTAAATAAAAAATCAGACAAGGATCAAAGAGACCCTGCTTTTGCCGACTTTAGTATGTTATATTATTTCATGTCTTGATGCTAACACCGAAACCTTCACCAAAACCTCCTCGTGTAAAGGTGTCTATTCTTCGTGCTCTGATGTATTCATATTAAAAAAAATGAGTCAATCAACAAATGAGTCAATCAACAAATTCCCAGAATCAAACATTGACTAATTGACATAAGGATCGGGCCTTGATGACTTTGTTATCTTAGTATCTGTTATATTATAAACAAAAGAAACATAATAAAACAGTATACTGTAGTAATTTATTAACAGAATATTTCGGAACCGCCTGTTTCCTTTGTCTCTACAGAAATATTCTGTTAATAATTTACTTTTGTTGGATTTTAAGCACTACCTACATTATACTGTTTTATTCTGTTTCTTTTGTTTATTCATCGTTTCAGTCCAACACGCGGATCTTGTATATTATGTTATAGTATATACTGACCTCTGAAAACCAGAAATCGTTTCTGCACTATAAAATAAATAAATAATTACCGAGTGTCTACACAACTACGGCATAAGTATATATTTTGTAAACACTTGAAAAAACTTGGAAAGTATATGAAGTTATCATGTTCAAATAATATATAACCAAGCAACCGAATCTATTAGATGATCCAGGAGACGTTGGATAAAAAGTATAGTAGGCCTCAATTGATTTACATTCTAGCACGTGCTAGCGTGAAACGACAATATTAAAACAACGACTTACACTGATGAACGAAACATCAATGAATCTATAGCTATACTATATATACGCTTAGAATATTACATATATTACAGTGTATTAGAACATAACATGACATAATCTTCATATATTATACATACACGTAATCTCCATATAGTATACATTGTAAACACTGATATACGTAAATGTATGGGACATTTTGCTATAAATGGTCAGAAGTCAAACTGTTCATAGATTGCCAAATTAATGTCCAATTGGTATATATAAAGAAGTTTCTTGGCTATCAATAGATTATTATATATTAATATTTAATTAAAAAGAAACATAATTGACGTATTATTCCCCCACCCTCCCCCACAAGAACGGCACCAATGGGATCGAGTTATGGCACAGGAAGCTCTTTGAAAGTGTGGTGAGACGCCAATGGGATCGAGTTGTAGCGAAGAAACTTTTTGAAAGTATGGTGTGACACCGATGGGAATGGATGTGGCGGAGGAAGCTTTTTGAAAGTGTGATGTGGCACCAGTGGAATCGAATTGTGGCAGAGGAAGCTTTTTGAAAGTGTGGTGTGGCACCAGTGGGATCGAATTGTGGCGGAGGAAGTTTTTTGAAAGTGTGGTGTGACACCAGTGGTGTCCCCCAATTGCATTTCCATGTTTACCTATATAACTTATGACGTAATACAACGTTGATTTCAACTTTGAAATACTTAAATTAGCCTTTTCTATAAAAAATGTGTAATTCATTATTCTATACAAGAAAACATGGTGAGACTCCCACTGAGAGTCGCTACATACGTTTGATTTTTTTGTTCTACATGTGGTGTTTTCAGTTGTTAGGCATATTCATATTTAATCTAGCCGCCGGCGGGTTGCGTACAATAACGACTCCATGCTATAGAATATAGAACAACTGTATTTGTGTTAGTTACCCAATAGTGTAATCATATGCTACGTAGGTTGTATTGGTCACGAAAGCTATGTTGTTATTTATAGAACTACCTGCTCTCTGTTTAGCTATTAACAAGAGTATACATGTAGTCATTTTTGCTGCTAATTGCTTATCCAAGCAGTACAGGTTAACGTAAGCACTAATACTAAACACATCTCGTGTGACCCTATAGTTAGGAGAGCATCATATTCACT
Organism: Molpadia intermedia; assembly: GCA_027574765.1. Lineage (NCBI taxonomy): Eukaryota > Metazoa > Echinodermata > Holothuroidea > Molpadida > Molpadiidae > Molpadia > Molpadia intermedia. The sequence continues at coordinate 9,477 of JAODAF010400458.1, forward strand.
TATATCTTACATGTGGTTACAGTGTAGACCTTAGCATTTCATATAGCATACAATATAAGCGAATGTTAAATTCGCATTTGACCTGTTATCGGTATATATCTTTATGTATTTAATATGATTTTCGAAAGGGGATTTTGTCCCATATATTTTTGTCGAAGATTGCAATCCTCGACAAAAGTAGATGAGACAAAAACCCACTCTCCTTATCAATGTTGAATTCAAAGCTGAAGATTTTTGGGGGCCAACATTGAATAAGGAGGATGGGGAGTTTGGAAGACCGACCAATACCATTATGGCAAAATTTGTCCCGTCATTTTTGGGAAAGATTTTGTCGTGGGCCTTTTTACACTGTACATAAAGCGTTTGCTTTTCAACCAGGCATGCAACCAGGTTTTCAGAATGTCTAAAGGCCCTCCGTGACCATCTCAATGACAAAGCGGCTGTGTAATTCCACTAAGTCAATAGAGAATTCCTATATGGTTAGTGCGGCTGTGTAATTCCACTAAGTCAATAGAGAATTCCTATATGGTTAGTGTACTATTTGTGGTAGATTTACGAAGATAGGACGAACGCAAGTAAAACAGAAAATCATTATCCAGTTAGCAACATATGTTTACACGAAATTCACATGTCATCCTGCTATTAAAATAAACAATGCTTTCCAGAACGTCTTTAAATGTTCAACTAAAACAGAAAAAATAGAATAAGGAAAATAGATATTTTAAGTTTTTCAATACCAATTTCATAACGCTCGTGAAACTTTCACTATAACATTTTAGAAATAATATTGAAGTATATTAAATACATATGAATGTTATTAAAACTTACTAAATATATGATTTAGAATATTTCAAAAACAAACATTTGGTGATATCCGTCGTATTATTAAAATATATCATCATACTATTTTAAAGCATTCCTACGACGTTCTACGCTACGTTTAATGTTATTATAACAGTTTTTATAACGTTGGTTATTATGTTATATTAATGTTATTATAACACATTAACATTGCAAGTTATTTACAACATTTAAGTGATATTGATAATATAATAGGCGATATAATATCTCTCTATAATATTTTAATTTTTTATGACTTTTTAGTGACTATACCGATTTAAAGTAATTATAACGTTTTCCGTAACATGTTCATAATGTTTGTAAAATTTACAAAAATAGAAATATTTAAAACCATTTAAAACATTGCTTTCATAACATACTAAAATATAATATTTTTTTTTTAAACATCCAGGTGATGTCGGTATAATATCGTCATTATAACGTTTAAAAACGTCTATGACTTTCTAGTGACTCCATGCACATTTAACATTATTATAACGTTTTACACAACATGTTCATAATGTTTGTAAAATTTAAAAACATTTAAAATCATTATTCATATGTCATATTAATGTTTTAATAAGATACTAAAGTATTATGAGATGTCGGTGTAACATTGTCACTATGACGTTAGTGATGGTACATTTAAAGTTATAACATTTTCCATAACATGTTCATAATGTTTGTAAAATTTAAAAACATTTAAATACATTGTTGACATGTTATATTAATGTTAACTTTTTTATAACATTTTCGGAACAGTTTAGCGTTTTAGAAATGTTATAATTATTATTCATTATTACATCATATTAAAAAGGGCATGTACGTCATTTTTAAATAGGCCTACATTTAGATGACAGGCCTAACTATAGGACTTTCTAGCGGCTCCACATAATAAAAAAAATTCCAATGTTTTTAAAAACATTTTCAAAAGTATTTGACCAAATATAATAATTGTGGTCAACATAGGCTAAACTTGACAATCTCGAACACTTGATCGCTTTTCTCTTAATTGTAATTAATTGTATTATTTTATAAAGAGATTAGGTAATGATACAAATATGAATTTTGTGTTAATATATGGCGCATCCAGATTGACAGATTCAAGTTTCAAATTTAAACGCATGACTTAATGACATTCCAAATGTTTTTACGTAAGTAATAATAATCGTGAAATGCGTATGTACAAGTTGACAAGAGAACTAAAAAAACCGAAACCCATAACCAGTGTCGCAACTCGCAAGAAGTTGTTGGGGTACAGGGTTGTGGTAGCACATCTTGGTAATGATACGTTCAGAGCAGTGAGCTCACAAAAGACGAAAGTGAAAATCGAAAGTAAATGTCATAATCATAATCCCGACACCGATATGCACCGACTAATGCCATGCATATCATAGCTAATTGACGTGGGTGTTCCACCAGCCATGGACCATCAGTCTCGAAGAATTTTCCCTGTAGAAGATCGGTGCTCCACCATCATTTGACCAGGTTTTTGCAGGCCTGTCCCTGCTCATTATCATTGCAAATAACATCTACATCCACACTATGACAACCAATGAAACAACTACGATACTAAATTCAGAACATGCCCATCAACACCAACAACTTATGATTATACGAACCCGATATACGGGGTGGGAGATGCTACGGTGTAGAATGTCAGTTCATCCAGAACTCTTGCATAGATATGTTAAAATCCTGTTCACGTATTCCTTTATTATTTTTCTGTCAGGGTGTACTTGGTCCTTATAAGGTTGTACTTTTGTAATATCAATTGCGTCAATAAAGCCAACTCTTTTCTCATCGTGAAACATTTGTCTTAAGGCTTGTTCATGTTGTACAATATTCCACTCACTTGACACAATTGCTATCCAAGCCGCAGGGTGATCTTTTGTATTGGCGCCTTTTATAATAACCTTTGACTGTGGGCAACGATCAAGCAATGCCCTGATGGCGTCTTTAATTGCGAGTAATCTTTGGACGTAGAATTCCTTCCCTGTTGCGATAAAATGTGCCCATAAAGATAACATATAAACAGCCCCACATCCATCTCTCCCTGAGTTTAATCTGTCCACGATGAATTCAATAAATTCAGTTTGTAATACCAGACCTGTACCAGAGCTTGGAAGGCCATGGAAATGAAATTCAACAGACGTGTTATACGCTTCATTGACTAGTTTCATAGGTCCATGGCCTTTCGTAACACCTTTTCCGAAAGGAAGTTGTTTGAAGTATTTTTTGTATATATCTCTAAAATATTCATAAATCTGTCGGATTGTTGAGTCCCCTAATACAATTAACTTCTTATTCGCGAGACATCTTATCCCCAGATCGATTGAGTAGTCGACGACTCTGCAGTCATTAGGATACCAGCGATTTTGGAAAAAATGTCCTTGGGTATAAATATCATCTGGGACACCATTAATTAAACAGTAGGGAAGTCTCACGGTATGGTTGTAACATGAAGTGCCGTTACTGGGTACAGAATCAACAAATACTGTACAGTTGTTCTGTATTTCAATCATATGAGATCTGAAAACAAATTCAAACAGTGTTATTATTAGCGCTATTGGGGTATCGGGAGCTTGAGAGGCAATGGTGCACCACATGTCCCCCCTTTTAGGCCATATTTCCTACTTCCTAAAACGGGGACCCTTAGAACCATGTGGGGAAAGAATAGTTTATTTTATAATAAATATATATACGATTGTTATTTTTTATCAAACGTTCTGGTCTTAGTATAACCAATAACCAAATAAGAGGAAATGATTATAATTACTGATGAATGTGATGGGAAAGAGCAATATTAAAGTGAAAATGAATACATTCTGGTTCATACTTACTTTTTTAATAGATTTCTGGAAAGAGGTGATAAATTTTCTTCCAGCTTCAAAAAGGTTCCTTTGTACATTTTATGGACCTTCCAGTCACTACATGTAAGTCGAGAGTCCTTAGGTTTCTGGCAGTACCAGGGCCCGTGGGTACGAGGGTTACTCAAGTTACAAAATGGCGGCTGAAATAAGAGAATTACAATACAGGTTACTGGTAGCTTAGCTCCGCGATACAGTTTGAGTCGATAGTTATGGCATACTTACAGGCAGAATCATGTTCTGTACATAAATGTATTATAATGACGTTAATAATTCGACTGAACGGGGATTAAGGCACCATGGGTCATTGTGGTCCACAACCTGGTGGTTTGCAATTTTTGGCCTAAATTGAGACCTACCTGTATATGCCACTAGTCACGGATCCCAGTATAATGATGAGAAGTATCCACTTACAAAAGTCGGCTAATACATGCAACTTAACATGTCGTTTTTAATTTATTTTATTTGTTTATTATTAATTTTATGTTTGTTAAATAAAATCAATCGTAGTTCTGTAAATTTGTTATACCAGGTGGAATATATATACGACACTTATAACTTATGAACATCGCTCTGTGGCTTTACATAATACTGTTTTAGGGCTTAAGTATGCAACTTTGCTCATAATTTAAAAAAATAAAATATGCATAACATTCTTAACGTAACAAAAAGCTAACAACAAGAGGGCAATCCACTGAGTTGAAGATATCACCGCCAAATCTCTAATCTATCTCTAAGTATAAGATTGTTTTCCAATCTTGATATTACAACTCAATAATTTGCATCAAGTGAGATATTTTGTTCTTTGACCATAACTATCTGCGAGACAGGTTTTTATTATGGGACACATTTTTTTAGACAAATTTTTAAATTGTGTAATTTAAAAATCACTCCCAACGTACGATCATTGGCAAAGTAGCTTGCTATGATTTACATTACCTTCAACTGCTAATTACCAAATTGAAAGAGTTATATACACCTGTATTATGTAATAGAATAAATAGAATTAATACTAAGTATCATCAACAAGTTTTAAGTACTAAATATTAGCAGGAATAATTTACTCCTCATTAGGATCAATTGTGAAGTATGTAAGAGGGGGTAATTAAAAAAGTACGTCACGAAGGATTTGTCTTTCCAAAATAAATATGCCAGAAATGGTTTATATTTTAAGTACGCCATAAAGGGTATATTTTGGTCCTGTGGTACTCCTAGACATACATAAGCTTAGGTGTAGCTAACGGTAGTTGTCATATGTTACATGTAGCTTAGGCATAACAATGTTGTAAATGTTAACAATAAATTTGAGTAGTAATGTTAGTACAAATAAACCTAGAAGATTTGGAATTTGGCCTACAAGAAAACTAATTTGACAAAGTCGGATTACTCTTTGCTTCTGTCGAAAGGTGTGTCATTGTAAACTTAACCGTAACTATAACTCTGTAGCCTACATAACATATGGGGCCTACTGTGCATATTGCATGTAAATCTGAGTTTAGCACTAGAGATTTTTCGTGAATCGACCTTTGGAACTTGACCCCAAATCTCAGCGAGGCACTCTATAGTTTACCTCATTAGGCAACTACCTACCAATGATAATCTCAAGCGTTTTTGGAAGAGGTTTCGTCGCAAACTGTTGTGCTACTGCACTGACTTGTACACTCACATACTCATC
>JAODAF010401568.1:0-14852 GCA_027574765.1 Molpadia intermedia
ATCTTTGAAAATTGATGTGGGCATAACGGATACATTGCCCGGTGACTGGGGGAGGGGCAACAATGCTTGGCTGCAGCTTAGCATTCCGAGCACCTTCAATCCGGCAGTGAGAAATGATACTTGCATGCAAAACATACAATAGGCGAAACAATTGCGCCAAAATCACGTACCCAGATTTATATATATTTATTATATATTATTTATATATTTACATATATAAAAATATATAAAGCAACTAAGCTATGCTCAGGAACATCAATATGTCTGCTCCCTATAAAAACAACATACAGATGGATAAAATAAGGCTTCTGAAGGCAGCTGATAGAACATATGAAATCATCCAGCTACTCGCAGACACATGATGACGTCATATAGAGGTTGTTTAGTCTACCATGCATGTCTGCTGGTGACCAGTAGCTCCCTTCGTCTTGACCAAGTGCTGCCTTCTTTATATGATCCAATCATGCGCCAATCATGATTTGAACGGTTGAATGAAACAAAAACAATCGACCCTGGTCAGTTCACAAATTATTTTTGTTCCATGGCATTTAGCGTCAATACCATCATGTTTCAAATGAGGCACACACACGAAAGTAAAACATGGCTCAGTATTAATTGTATGAAACAATTTTGAAACATTTATTTAATGTAATTTTGTAATACGTAATCCCATTTAATAAATTGTGCAACATTCGTCAGCATCCTAAATTACACCAAACGTTTAAACAGTTACCTGCTGAAATATCAGTGACGTTATATTCAGCTGTGGTGGTATAGTTACATTATTTATATAAATTACAAACAAATAACATGTCAATTAATCAATTGTTGGAATCATGCATCCATTACTCGACAGTTTATTAACAATTCGAAAATAAAAAATATGAATTCATTACGCAATATTTATTGAGGATAATAAAAACATTTTGTTATTAATAAAAAATAACTAACAAAGATACATTTTGACAATATATTTAACAATATTTATTACTCAAGACGGTTATTGTTAGCCAATCACAATGAACAATTAATGTTAGTTATTAATAGGAAATGAATTCTGTATATATGTGAACAGGTAAACATAAAATGTTTCTTGACAAACAAACATTTTGACAGACAACATTTGAACAAGGTCAAACAATATTTTAGTTACAAAATCCGCTTATATGTGAACAGGTAAACAAAACAACATCTGGCAAATATACCGTTTGACAAAAATACATTAAAAGTTCATCAATTACAGTAGGCCAACTTTTATGTCAATAGTTAAACAAATACACAAGTAAACAAATACACAAGTAAACAAATATACAAGTAAACAAATATACAAGTAAACAAATATACAGTAAACAAATATACAAGTAAACAAATATACAAGTAAACAAATATACAGTAAACAAATACACAAGTAAACAAATATACAAGTAAACAAATATACAAGTAAACACATATACAAGTAAACACATACAAAACATTCATTACTAAAATTATTGCGGGCCAATGACAAAGAACGATTTAAAACAGCTGTGTAAACAAATAAAACGTTACTGAGTTAACTGCTCGTTGACAAACATACAAATTGACAAACAATATTTATTGCGGGTCATTAAAAATGAACAATAAACAATGTTTTAGTTACAAAATATATATACATGAACAGATAAACAAATAAACATACCGTTGTTGGCAGTTTGACATAAATAATCATAGCTCATGACGATTACGGGCCAACTTTCACGACAAAAAATTTAAAACAAGTATTTAGTTATACGTCAATTGTTAATCGCATGAAAAGGTAAACATATAAACAGGTAAACAAGTAACAAATACAACATTACGATTTAAGCAATTATTGGCATTCCTACATAATAAAAAAACATTCATTACTAACAATTATTGCGGGCCAATAACAAAGAACAATTTGAAACAGCTATGTTAGTTTTAATAGAAATATGAATTATGTTTATATGTGAACAGGTAAACGTTAACCAATTGTTAATCACATAAACAGGTAAACAAATAAACAAGTAAACAAATACACAAGTAAAATTAACGATTTAACCAACTATTGGCAATCCTACATATTAACTATTTTTTTTATTGCTAACAATTATTGCGGACCACTGACAAAGAACAATTTGAAACAGCTATGTTAGTTGTTCACATATAAACAAACAAACGTCATGACATAATTATTAGTCGTTGGCAAACATTTATTGCGGATCAATCATAAAGAACGATTTCAAATTTTGACGACAAACAATTTAAAACAAATATTTAATTTTGTTATACGTCAATCACATGAACAGGTAAACAAGTAAACAAATACAACTTTACAATTTAACCAATTATTGGCAATCCTACAAATTAACAAAAAACATTCATTACTAACAATTATTGCGGATCAATCACAATAAACAATTTAAAACAAATATTTAATTCTGTTTTACGTCAATTGTTAATCACATCAACAGGTAAACAAATAAACTACTAAACAAATACAACTTTACGATTTAAACAATTATTGGCAATCCTACAAATTAACAAAAAAACATTCATTACGGGCCAATGAACAATTTGAAACAGCTAGGTTGGTTATTAATACAAATAGAAAAGAAACCAATCCACACACACAAAACGTACATTTCGACGGGAATACATCTTGATAGCATATTCAATCGATTAGAGACGAAGGCAAATGATAACTTATATAGGATGAAAATGGTCGACCCCACTGGAATTCAAATCCAAAACTTTTTGCTCAACGTATGAGAGTAACAACGGAAACTTGGGCCTACTCACAATTACCACTTATACCAACTATTGTAGTTCTGTTTATCTGCGTCATTTTAATCCCGAGATTATCTACAATTTTTTGTGCAATGGTATATCTCAACTCTGTTCAAGCATTCCACTAGCTCTTTCTGTTCAATGTTTCTTCACTGTATATATGTGTTTTTACTCCAACTCTAGTACTTGTCGAAGACGGTCCCAAGGGGGATTGAAAATTTCAAGTTTATGGACTCCCCGTTCATGTCTGGTCATGGATCCTCCCAATGAGGTCGGGAATTTGTCACCGTGGTTAACAAATGAGCATAATAATAAAAGCATTGATGGCTTGCAGAAATGATGGCTTGCAGTATCATTTAAAATATATTTATTTTATATTTATATGCCGTGAATTTCCGCCTCCAATTTCGATCAGCGATGAGCTTGTGGAGTAGCGCTGTTGCTGTACATCAATTATTTTCCCTTGCAACATCCTTAGATATACCTTGTCTGCAAATAAGAAACGTGACACTAACATAATGTGGATCCAACAAAGAAATGCCTGTAGAGAAATGCAAACAAAATATAATGCGATAAGAGATTATGATGTAACTAACATACAAATATCCGGACGCTCCCTTGAATATTTAAATAATTTCCTTTAGATCATTTTCTGAAGATGTTTTCGAATATTTGTTGGAGAATAGTGGTGCTTAGGTGGGGTATTCTACAGATTAGACAGCCATACTAAAGTTTCTGTTGACTGGTGTATCATACAGATCATTATGTACGATATATACTAGTTTATATTTTGAGAGCAGATGTCTAGGATGTGTGCATCTTGTTAGGACCGACCACCCCTGGGAGAATTGCTACAATATCCCAAACTCCACTAATGTCGATCACTCGCTACAGGGATATGAATAGAGAGAAGTGCTTGCTATGATAAACAATTATAAACGTCTCAGGACAATTAGAAATATTCTACTCATCTCCCAGACTCCATTTTGATCACTCGCTATAGGGATATGATAAGAGGAGAGTGCTCAATAAAGATAAAGTCATGAACGTCTTTGAACAACTCCAAATTTGCTATTTATCTAATCCCGTGTACCTATGTGGCGAAATGTGTTGCTTATATAAATCTGGTCTAACCAAATCAGAAATAAAATACCGGTCATATGCCATGAAAAAAAACATTCCCCTGATCCAATTTGCAATCAGTTTACTAGCAAAACACAATTATCTTGGGAAAAACATTTGTTATTTTTGGGTTTGAGAAGTATCCATTCTCTCTCTCCCTAGATCATCGGGACCCTGAAAAATAAGCAGTAAAATACCTTATTAAGATGTCCCATTTGCCATGCTATGAATTCGTCTTGGGTCATGCCTCTGTGATTATTTGTCATGAAGTAGTCTGATGATCATCTTGTCATGGTGAGTATCCACTGCAGTAGTCTGACCTACACCTACTAATGAACCACCACTAGTAGCCAATAGCCCATCCAGGTACATGTACCCTGTTGATGAACAAGAAAGGTAGTCGTGGATGTATACCCGAAATGAAGTTCAGCACGTGATTTACCTTAGGGGCTGACACTATTATGGCCACGAAATGTTCAGCACGTGACTTACCCTAGGGAATACCAATATTACGGTCACGAAATGTTTCGTTTAGCACGTGACTTACCGAAGGGGATAACAATAGTATGGCCACAAAATGTTGTGGACCACGTGACTTACCATAGGAAACAATATGAAGGCCACGAAATGTTGTTCAGCACGTGACTTACCTTAAGAGGTTAACAATATGACCACGAAATATTGTGTATCACGTGACTTACCACCTTAGGAATAACAATATTATGGCCACGAAATGTTCTTCAAAACTTACCTTAGGGATGACACTATTATGGCCACGAAATGTTTAGCACGTGACTTACCGTAGGGAAATAACAATATTATGACCATATAGACATATATAAATATTATTCAGCACTTGACTTCCCGTAGGGGTTAATTAACACCATGACTACGAAATAATGTATAGCACGTGACTTACCTTAGGGGATAACAATTTTCTGGCCACAAAATGTTCAGCCCGTAACTTACCGTAGGGGAAAACAATCTTCTGTCCACGAAATGTTGTGGACCACGTAAATTAACGTGGGGGATATAAACATTGTGGCCACAAAATGTTGTTCAGCACGCTATTACAGATGATAACAATTTTATGGCCACGAAATGTTCAGCACGTGACTTACCGTAGGGGAATACCAATATTACGGTCACGAAATGTTTTGTTCAGCACGTAACTTACCATCGGGGTTCCCAACATTATGGCCACAAAATGTTCAGCACGCGGCTTACAGTAGGGGATGACAATATTATGGCCACGAAATGTTCAGCACTTACTTCGGGGATGAAACGAAATGTTGTGGACCACGTGACTTACCTTAGGGATGACACTATTATGGCCACAAATGTTCAGCACGTGACTTACCGTAGGGGAATACCAATATTACGATCACATGGTGTTCAGCACGTGACTGACCGTAGGGATAACGCTATTATTGCCACGAAATGTTGTGGACCACGTGACTTACCGTGGGGGATAACATTATGGCCACAACATGTTGTTCAGCACGCGACTTATCTTAGGGATGACAATATTACTGCCAAGGAGTGTTTTTCAGCGCGTGACTAAGTATGGCTACGAAGGAATACCAAATAGAATCTTGTGGATGTAGACTAGAAATGCTGCCCAGACTTACCGTGGGTGATAACCATATTATGAACCACAATAGGATAACAATATTATGACCACAAAATGTTCCTTAGCACATGACTTACCTTAGGGATGACAATATTATAGCCACGAAATGTTAGCAGGTGACTTACCGTAGGGGATTACAATCTTATGGCCACCAAGAAATAACAAACCACCGTTGTGGATGTAGACTAATATTGTACAGTACCTGACTTACAATAGGGGATAACAATGTTATGGCCATGAAGAAATAAAGAAGACCATAAAGGTTCAGCACGTGACTTATCGTATAGGGGATGACCACGAAGAATAATAATAATTAGACTTGTGGATGTATATAGACTCAAAGAATTGTACAACACGTAACTACCAAGAAGTAAAAGTAGATTTGTGCGACTTACCGTAGACTTGCTGTACTTATTGCGACTATAGCAGCACGCGATTTACCTTAAAACCGTTAAGTATATTCGAATACAGAATAAAAAGGCAAATATGGCGTATGTAGTCAACTCAGAATCGTAGGCGATAACACCTTGAAATCGTGACGGTGGAAGTACCGTTCTATAATAGATTTCAATACAGACCTATGTGATACAACGAAAGAAACCAACACGCGGTATATCGTAAGTAAGATATATTTGCAAAAGAAAAGAGTAGTAATCGATTACAGATATTCTAGAAGTCGTTACATTTGTGTCTGTAAGTTACGCAATATAAATACTGTCGAAACACCGGACAAATAAATCCAAAAAGAATTACAACCAATATACCGCAATTCGGACACTGACGACTGTAAATCCGTAAGTTTAGCTTACCTAAAAATGCACACCAAAGAAATCCAATCGTATATAACAAATTAGTAACGTATGAGGGGGTGCTGTACTGCCGCTATTGATCCAGGTGATCCAGTGATTGAATGCTCACAATGTGTCAGGTCGCACGGCGGCCGGGCCAATAAATTGTCAGACATTCAGGCTGAAAACAGACCCAACTATATCCAGTTATATTTTAGTAATATGAAAACAATGGGGTGGGGATGGACACACCGCGAGTAGAATTAGCATCGTCAATGGTGATGCCTTTCCTGTTCCTGTGTCTTCTGTTTGGTATATGTTCTGTTATTAACTATTTTCTTTAGTTCATGGCAATCTGACTGTAATCCAGGTACATTATATATGACCATCAATGGAGTGGGGATGGACACCGCGTAGCATCGTTAATGAAGGTGATGCATTTTCTGTTCCTGTGTTTCAGTCTTCTGTTTGATATCTATTCTTTTGATAATATTAACTTTTCTTTAATTCCTGGCAATCAGACTAATCCATGTAAATTATAGATGACCATCAATTGAGTGGGGATGGACCCACCGAGTATAGCATCGTCAATGAAGGTGACGCATTTCCTGCTCTTCATTGTCAACCTTCTGCTTGATATCAGATTTATTATGTCCCCTTGTTTAATGAACGGCAGTCTATAATCCAAGTTCCATTGTAGATGACCATCAATGGAATGGGGATAGACACCAACTTCACCAAGTATTATCGTCAATGAAGGTAATGCCTTTCTGCTCGCTATCTGGATCTCTTCATATACCATAGTTTCCATTTAAATTCACGACAATCGGTCCGTAATCCAGGTACATTACAGATGACCATCAATTGAGTGGGGATGGACACACCGAGTAGCATCGTCAATAAAGGTATGCCTTTCCGACTTCCTGCTCTTTATTGTTAACCTTCTGCTTGATATATGTCCCCTTGTTTAATGAACGGCAGTTTATAATCCAGTTCCATTATAGATGACCATCAATTGAGTGGGGATGAACACACCGCGAGTAGCATCGTCAATAAAGGGATGCCTTTCCGACTTCCTGCTCTTCATTGTCAACCTTCTGCTTGATATCTGTCCCCTTGTTTAATAAACGGCAGTCTATAATCCAGTTCCATTGTAGATGACCATTAATGGAGTGGGGATGGACACACCGAGTAGCATCGTTAATGAAGGTGATGCCTTTCTGACTTCCTGCTCCCCAGTGTCAACCGTCTGCTCGCTATCTGGTTCCCTTCATAATATACGGTAGTTTCTTTTTTAATTTGGTCCATTATCCAGTTAATTATAGTTCAAGATGATCATCAATGGAGTGCGGATGGACACCCTTGAGTAGCATCGTCAATGAAGGGGATGCCTTTTCGATTTCTGTTCCTTAGTTTTATCTTTCGCTTTCAGCTTGGTGTAGGTTTACTTGTTACTACTAACGTTCGTCTAATCCATGGCAATCTGTACGTATTATCCAGTTATATTATAGTGCTGGTCACGACAAATATCGAACAAGGGAAAGTTTATACTACCGAATGTGAGGTTTATTAATTCGGAAAATTGAGTTCAATGCTGCAATGTTTGGGTGTCTAATTGGCTGAAGAAGGAGAAAGAAAAATAAAGTTACAATGATATAATTTTTAACGTTGTACCTGTATTGTGTGTTGATACTCTTGATGCAAATCTGAGGAGAAGACGTTGCACTGTCTTCACTTACTCTAGTACTGTGTAAATATTTATTAGTCTTTAAAAAAGGAAGCTGAAAAGCAATTTTTGTTGACTGGCGAAATTGCGTCCTGTAATGAAGAAGCTCTCAAGCCCCTCTTTTATAGCCAGTGGATCCTAAAACAAAATAAATATACCTATGTTAGGTCAAAGAAAAACTTGTTAATGTAACTACAAAAAAGCAGAAGATTTTGTTTGACTGGCTCATTGTGGTCCGACAAACGAACATGTTTCTAATACTCTTGATGCAAAGCTGCGGTAATTATTGTCATATAAATTATATATTAGTAAATGGATGGATTAGGAATCTAGAAGGAAACAACATATATTTTGAAACGTTGCACTATATATTGTATATATTGTATTGTGTCTTTTTATTCTTGATCTCTGTTATAAAGAAAATAAATATGCCCAGCTAAGTGAAAGGTATTGCTGCTTTTTGTAATAACATAATATTCGACAAGAGCAAGGACGGGTAGGATGAACTTCACAAAAAGAAAGCTCACAATGTTCCTGTATTGCGTCTGTATAGTGTTTTCTGAACCTGGCAAATAGAGATAGGCTGGAAATAATATAAAATACTTTGAAATGTATTCGAATATCTCTTAAAATACAGAGATGGGGGAAAAGAAAGGTAAGATAATGCTTACTCTTATTGGTAATGCAACTATAAATGTTGTGACTTGGCCTTGGGCAATAAAACTCTCGACCCGCCTTGGTACTTTGATGCAAATATGGAGGACAAGAGTGATCTGTTGATCTAAGAATTAGTAGAGCTCAATTAGTAAAAGTGGAAATCTGTTAAATATAGTTGTAATAATAACAAACACCAATAAAAAAGAAATTTGCATCTCCCTGAAACAAAATACAAGTGATATTTAGAGGGAAGAAAGATTTGAGTCTATGGCATCAATTCAGTTTCCATCGTAGAAATTGGTAATCAGCCAACATGAACTATAAACTTTCCATGTCCAATGTGGCACACTGAAATTAAAGAGAAATACGTAATAGTAAAAGTAAATGTTAGAAAAAATGTTTATTATATGTTTAACTATAACGGTATTGTTGTTCGTTGTGCTTCTCTCGTGGTTTCAGAATATGGGGGAAGTAAATAACGCTGCATGCACGAAAACAGATCAGCCAATGTGGGAAATCATTTGGTCTAACCTGGCAAGAATAAAGTAACATTTTATAGGTGAAAACTCGTTACAAGATATCCATAATTTTCATTGTTTCTTTCATGGTTTTGCAAGCTATAAAGTTATTATGTAAAGACTGGACCTTCTATTCTCGAGGAAGATTCCTACAAAAAGAACATGTTTAACAGAATTGTTAGGGAACGGTTTTCTATAACTCCGGTGGCTTTGCAAGCTGGGACAACAATATAAAGACCAGGCAACGTGTGCGTTGTCCAATGTGGCTGATAGTATTAACTTGTGGTAAACTCTGCAATCATCTAATTATACCAAGAAATTAATAGATGTAAAACTTTGTAACGGAAGCTTTACAGTGGTTTTAAAGACTCAAATTGTTGACCCTTAAGGAATCCTAAAGTAGTAAGTATTTAAAACAAGTTTATTAGAAAGTCTTTGTTATCCTCCTCTAATGGGTATGCAAGCAAGAACAAAGCAAAAATAGGTCAACCAACACGCTAGGTGCCTTGTCTAATGTGGAAACCCGAAGGGAATATTGAAAGATCCAAGTTGTTTACCAAAGTTTGTTATTCTCCCTCTCATAATTTTGAAGGATGTGGAAAACCAAATGTAGTTCAAGAATATAAAGATTAGCCAATCGTTTGAAGCTGCATTGTCCATTATGGCAAGTCAAAGAACAAGAATGTGTAATGGTGAAATCTGGTTGCAATAGATCCAAATAAGGAATCTTTGTTATTTTTCTTGTTTAATACAAGGTCAGTCAACGCGTGTTGTATTGGCCAATGTGTGAATTATTCTGTGAAAGTAGAAGGAAAATATGTGATGCTGAAACTTTGTTACTTTGCTTTTATTGCTTTGCAAATTGGGGACAATGTGTAATGCAATAAATGGTTAGCTAACGTGTGAAGTTGTCCTGTCCAATGCGGCAATCTGGAAAGGCAATAAGAAAAAGAAAATAATAAATAAACGTTAGACCTCGTTGCAATAGTTTCAACTGAGAGGAGATCCTAAAACCTCCTGCAAGCTGAGGGCAACAATGTATATAATGCAAGAAAATCGGCAAGAAAATAAACCTACAGGAAGTTGCGGACAACAAGTAACGTTTTAAGTTTGTATGTTGAGACAATTACGTTTAATGCCAGAAAATGTATGTCAGCCAACATGTTATTTGCTGCCTCGTTCAATTCGTCAATCTGAAATAAACCGTGAGAAGTTTTAAAAAAATGTACAGATTTAAAACTTAAGGAAACGTTACTAAGCTACATTCTGGGGCAAAAATGGTTAATAAGGATCAATCTGTGACAATAATGGTTAATACAAACAAATATTAATTGAACACAATAAAGAGCAGCCAAAGTTTGAATTTGTCATGTCCAATATGGCTAGCTGAAAAAAATATGTACGGTACTGGTGAAACCTGGTTGCACACTATCCATTAAAAAGGAAGCTGTAAGACTCGTCTTGCCGGTTCACAAAGCTACAGTAATGTGCGAAGCTGTAGTGCCACGGAGTGACAAGCTGAAAATGAAGTAATGAGTGGTAAATAAAAAAAAAATGTTAATGATGAAACCTCGTTGCAATAATTCATATTAGCCGAGAAAACTAGAAGAGAAAATATAAGAAAAAGAAGAAATAAATAGAAGAAAACCTAAAAAGTAAAGGTAGCACTGTAAAAGGAGAATAATATATAAGAAGTTGTTTGTATAAGGTCGTGCGAGTATAAGATTTCTTGCTGGCTCACAGGTCTGAGGAATGGACAGATCATAAATAGTGATACGGGTTCTACCTTTGGTTATCAAAGCTTGTGATGGAAAAATGAAGTCATCTGAAAATTAATTCCAAAGGAAAATACTGCTCTGAAGTTTACTGGACAGACACAAACCTGCGAAAGAAAAAAATACTAGTAACAGTATTACTGAAATGTAATGAGATGCCACCACCTACCTCCTCCGCCCAGTCCCCATTTCAAATGTAGGCCAACACCAGCAATGAACAACCACCAATCAAATATGGAGTTCGTGTCTGTCATAGACCATCGAAAATATATTTATAAATCAGTTGTTGTAAAGTCACTAGGCGACAACACCCCACCCCCATTACCCCATGGACATCCATCTTCAGATTTAGACACATTAAGATGTTTAGATATATATTTGAAGAGTTACTGACTTGTTGTAATATGCTAATATAAAAGTACCAAGTGTCGTCAGTGGGAATCATGGACCCTCCTTTTATCGAGTGAAATTTTACTCGTTGCGGTTTCACAGGAAAAGTGAAATTCACTCTACAAACAAATGTAAATATTACTTCCTCACAGTAGAGCAGCTCCCAGAACCAACTACCATCACGAATACCAACCAAAGACCGCTACGATGTCCAACCAAAGGCCGCCATCACAAAGACCATGGAAACATCCTGTGAATAAACAAATAATAGTGTAGTTATATTTTTTAATTCTTTCGAGTGAAATTCACTCTTTGTCGAGGGTGCTCACAATAATCAATCTAAAGAGGTTAAGAACTGTATCGTGAGATGAACCATTGAGGACAACCTTCAAATGAATGATTTAATCAAACGGATTTAGACAGGGAATTTAGTAAACTGTATATAAGCGTTTTTGTAGCGTTTTTGCAACTTTTATAGCTAAAATTCGTGACCAAATCAAAGCCAACCAATGTTCCTTGTTTATTAAATGGAATTGTTTAGGATATAATTTACCATTAGATTAACCATTGAGGACAACCTTCAAACGAATGATTCAATCAAACGGATTTAGATAATTTAGTAAACTGTATATAGGCGTTGTTGTAGAAATGCCACTTTTATAGCTAAAATTGGTGACCAAATCAAAGCCAACCAATGTTCCTTGTTTATTAAATGGAATTGTTTAAGATAATTTTGCCTTATAAGCGTGCAGTCCAACTTCCTCTTCGAATGTTATACAAACCAATGTTCTTCTTAACCGGTTTCGCTTAAGCTAACATGAATATATGTCAATATACAGGCAATAGAACCTGTGAACGAAGAAGATAATAAAACGGTTATGATGTAAATGTACATGACGGTTATGGTGTATATTGCAGGACTATTCTTTTTAAGTAGAAGAAAACTTGGTTCGTAAAGAAATAAAACTACAGTTCTAGTTTGAAATTCCAGTTTATTTTGTAGCATCTTCCAATCTTTACATCAGTAAAACTAGAAACAATGTTTGTTGCTGTTTATTTGCATAATTACAAAATGTACGGTGTACATAGATTTGTAGATAATAAAACATTTCCGCGTTGGTTCTATAATCAGCTTTTTCCTGTGTAAACATAACCCATACAAGTTTGGCCACGGGAGTTAACAGTCTAGTCTGTTGGAAAAAAATAAAACAAATAGCCTATTAATAGTTTTGATAGTGTGACTAAATATTTACATTAATCTTGAAAGACATTTGATGTCAAAATTTCTTATTGGGTTTGTTCCTATTTGCATAAACTGATAGACAACAATAAATGACTTTTGACCAACATTATACATGATGTAATGTTTACGAAAAGCACGCAATACAATTACAAGCAACGTTCAGGTTTGGTCTGAGAAAAGACAAAAACATATTTGGTGTAGAGATTTATATTGTATTTGCGACTAAGTAATGATACAATATAAGAGTGTAATATATTTGGCTTCGATGAGGAAACCGTATTATATTAGTTACCATTTAAAAGAAAAACAAAATACATTTTTTCTTTATTTATTTTACTTAAACTTAAAAGTGTAATTATCTCGGCGTTTGTCCTATAACCAGTTTTCTCCTGTGTAAATGTAATGAGGAAGGCACCTTACCATTTAAAAGAAAAACAAAGACACATATATTTTATATTTTATTTTACATATAGGCTATGTGTAATTGTCGGCGTTGTGTCTTTTAACCAGTTTTCCCCTGTGTAAATATAGCCCAGACAGTATTGGCCAGACGGATCCCGTTAGCTGTCTGTGGAAAGAAAAATAAAACAAATATTAAAAAGTTCGGGAATTGTTGTTTAATTTAATTTTTATGCTTAATTGTTTAGATGATATCATAAAGTGTTTTTGTTCTTATTAACATAAACCGTAACTGATATACCCCCATAAATAACTTTTGAACCATACATTACAAAATGTATGGATTTAAAAATTATGCGCGAGAAATTAACAAGCAAATTAGAGTCTTTTAAGTTTTGGTTTGAAAAAATGACAAACAACATATGATGCAGAAATTTATATTGTATTTACGATTAAACAATGACACAATGTAACAGTGCAATATATTTGGTTTGCTTTATTTCATTGTCAATATATGTATAAATAGATACGAAAATGTAAAAAATATGTACGTTTACACGGACCAGACCTGAAACAACTTAGTAGGCTTTAGTACAAACTTATAACTAAGATAATAGTAATGGACCTATCGTATTTCTTTATAATAAGATAGGCCTACTGACCAGACATTCCCTGATCTGACTTAGATACATCATTACAACCTTACATAACACCCAGACAGTCCCTGATGCGACTTGTGGTAAGTATTTGCCATTAAAAGGTAATTGGACTTAAATATATGTATCTGTTTTGTATACCTCTACGTCGTACGTATTTAATGTATCACGTGTTACAATATTAATGTAATGCATTAATTACTTAGTACAAAGAAGATCCCATCATGACGGCAGACATCTCCAAAGGTGCATCATGCGGCTAAATTGCAGTCAATCGGGTAGAACTAATTGTTCAGTTTATTAAAATAAAAATGAAAATTGAAGTAGATGTGTGCCAAATCTAGGAACGTGTTATTGTGTTAACCAGGCTGTAGAGTTCCACGAAGGCAGTCCATTATTTAATTAACACCATTTTGTGATTGACTATTTCGTCCGTAGTACACACTTGCTAAGACAATGCTTGTAATAAATCATCTTCCCTATTTTACTAATTAAGATTTAATAAGTTTGTCATGTTTATAAAGCTTTCACCACTGTTCCTCTTCGTAGGCGCAAAATTTCTCCGACACCAAATGTCTTCTAGAAAAGAATAGATTAATACAATCGTTAACTTAATAAATAATTCACAATTGGCCAACAATTATAATTCTATTAAAGGATTAACCCACAAAACAATTATATCTTTCTACTCCCAAGAAATTAGAGCCTAGCTTATATTAATAATAGTGCCTATAAAGCTGCCTGTTGTGAAAATTCAGGCATGTCGTCTCTATACGAACGTTAACTATTAATGATTTATTATCAATACTGAATTATTTTACTTACCTTACGATTAAGGATTCATCTATCTCATATTTTTCTCTGTTTATCTTCGATTAGAAGTTGTAATTAACACTGCAAAATGTATTAATTTTTAATTGTGCAAATGAAATGAATACTGCCCTCATACCAGCGGACATTATTAGACCTGTACGCAACACTACAAATTCTTCAGAAAGATCCTACAGAAAAGACAATCTTGTTAATTCTAGTGGAAAAGTATGTATTTGTCTGCTCTATTACAAATTTATTAAAAAGATTCCTAACCGCCTATTACATATAATACTAACATGTTAGTACTGAATTAACCAATATGAAATAATGAAACTCGAAGAC
>JAODAF010402677.1:3370-13391 GCA_027574765.1 Molpadia intermedia
TGCATCGAAGAAAACTTTGTGATATGACGTTTCCACAGTTACGGGCCTATGATATATAAATAGTGTATAGTCTAAGTTCACCACAGAATTACGACATCCGGCTTGGTTGTGTCAAAAGTTCGGACGTGTTATGTAAATTGATTGCACCCCAGAAAAATGTTCTCCGCCTCTACGCGTGAAGAATGTAAAATACCGTATTGTAGTATCAAGCAAGAATGGGAGACCGGTGAAGGCATCGTTCGGCCACTTTGCAACATATTATATGGTGACTGAAGTGGAATACAATACCTCTCCTAACTCGGCCTACAGATCCACTCAAACATAGCCTACGGATGACATTGTCGAAAAATGGAAACGCTAAACAAAAGCTGGTAATATTCTTAGTCGCTGCCGACACATTTTACCAATACTTGAGGATAATTAGGTATATGCTTAATTACTTTTCAATAATTACAGGAATTTATACATAGTTATGCAAAATTTCACCCGGTAGAAGAGCTTACCTCTTGCTGGGTATGGGTAATGAGCAGGATAATCAAAAGAACCTGTACGGTACATTATTAACCGTTTTACATCAATTAGTAAAAATATCGATAAGGTTAATTCAGATTTCTATAATTAAAATATTTTCATCCAACCTCATTTTTGCCTGGCATAATTTAACACCGTCGACCTATATTCGTTAAATATTTAAATTTAATATCGACTATTTGCTAATGATAAAAGGTCAATAGGATTTTTTGGATAGTTTTAATTCGTGTGATGTCCATACTTATTGAACTTATCGAATTACGTATTGGCGAACCTAGGTTGCAGACATTTCGAAGTACTATATTCGAAATTACCTTTGAAATAATGAATATATACAACAACCACCAAACTTTATGAAAACTTTTCTCAGTACGCCACTACTGATGCCAGTCACAACGAAAACGGTATATAGGGAGGTATCAATATATGATGTCTACAGATATGGTATCTCAAATAGTTGCAGGGGTAGGGGTGGTCAGTAGGAACTTATTTTAGGGGGTTGCTTACTTGTAATTCATAGAACGGGCGCGGCGTTATGTGATGCTTCGTGATTAATAATATTGACGAGATTGTGCAACATTTGGGTAATATACACACCAACCTAATCACTCTTGTGTTACCATTATGATATAGGGCACCGAAACAGGTCACTATCCAAATATTGAAAGTGTCTCAGGTCTCAGTCCATATTTTATTGCGTGTTTCCGTGCAGTGGTCCAATGACATAATATTTATGATGAGTTCGATAATAACAGGATGTGGGGAATCGAAATATAGAAGTCTTCATTTGGAAGTGCCGAAGAAAATATTATAATTATACCAAGAACATCATCTATCTTGTGTTTCTTCTTTTAAAGTTGTCTTTTAATTACAGACTCGTATTGCGGGCGCGTCCGAGCTCACCTCTATAGGCCACTCCAATCATAACACCCGGAAGCAGCTTGAAATACCTTTGTAAAAGTGAGTAGTTTTACGTCCCCGCATCGGGGGTTCCAGTCACGAATATAGAAGCATACGGTGATCGGGGTGAGAGCCACAATGATATGGACAAATCCCCCCCCCCCTTTAATCCAGGGTTTCTGGCTCACCTGTAGTTTATTTCTACTATTGGATTATCGTTCTCCTCCAGAAATGTAACCGAATTTCTCTCTTTGGGTCTTCTAGATGCATTTCGTCTCCTTCTACTCTTGTTAAAGTTATAGCTTCTGGCAGTTTCTTCTAGTACTTTCTGTAAACATGATTGATTTAATAAAATGACGGTTTAATCGTAACAATGATGTTCGTATGACGTTGTTGGAGGTGGAGTTATTGTAAAATGCCGGGTCACTATCAATATCTGCGTAGGAAGATGATACGTGCCCAACATATTTATAGGATAAAAATATCGATCAACCAGAGTGCCCCTATGCACAATGTGGTTCCTCTCCAATTGTTGCCTTGGTATATAAGAGGTATATATTACTTTAATGTATGGTGAGAATGGTCCATGGTCCATTTATGAGTACAATTATTTGTTGTTTTATCTCATGGTAGCCTATATACAACATATTATTATTGATATATCATGTGTATACAGTTATAGCAAGCAGCATTCTATGTGACAGCACACTAGTGAAACTGGCTGAACGGGCTGTCAGTGAAAAGGGTCTCCTTAAAAATCGCTTCAAATTACTTCATTGGAAAGAGGGTAAAAAATAACACAGGGAATAATTGATCATTTGTTTCAACGTTACCAAGTTATACAACATAGAAAAAAACCCGGAAAATTACCGAAAATAACGCTCTTCGACAACATATCAAACTCCTTTATGCGTAACTATTTTAACATCCTAAATATAGCAACTTCGAAACACATACATTAATGATTAGTCAATTCGACTATCGCGCCCTAACGACTAGTGATGACCTTGAATACACTCGAATGTAACAAATTCATCCTCCTCCAACCCCACCTATCGATCCAGTTTTGCCACCTCGACACTAATCGGTACAGGAAGGGAACAGGAAGGGTAAATTACCTTAGACTGGGGATAATCCTTTATTAATCCAATGATGTCTTCTTTGGAAATGAAGAATAATTCTGAATATCCCACTGAACGAACATCGACTGCACGCCTGGTTAGAAAAAATAACGAAATGAGTATCACTGATATATAAATGAAACATGGCCCCGTGGGGCCGTGGATAAATTTCAACGTCATTTAACACGACGACGCTCTTCAATACAGAAGTCGTGGGTTTGGGCCGGATTGGGTCAAAGAGTGCGCCACTGTATATTGGAGTGCATACATTGCATACATGCATACATATTGGAAAACATTGGTTATACCATTGTTGTCCCGAATGCCATACAGTTAAACACTGGTACCGTATGTTTCGTATGTATACTAACCCTTCCTGTATACCAAACAGTTTCGAGACTAGTGTTGGAACGACGCTTGGCCGGAAATCTCGAAATAGCATGGCCCAGCGCCGCATCCGTAGCCTGTCGATGACGTCATAGCAATGGCTGAACATATCCCTGTCGGCCTGCTCGAAATTTCGGGCTATTTCTGTCAGTTTCGAGCTGTGCGTGAACCTGTAAGACGCCTGCGCCTTTGATGTCCTCCATCGACTCAAACAGCCGAGTCGGTACAGGGAGGGTTAGTGGTGATTGTTGCATTATGTAATTAATAAGGATTTCGATGATTTAATTGAAACATTTGTAAACTTGTGAATAAAATCCTACTTTTATGATGACGCTTTATTATCAAAATAAAATTGATAAAATAAACAGTTGTGACGATGACGTCAAGATGATTTGCTATTTTTGACTGCTTTGTTATTATTTCAAAATTCGACACAATTAGGTTGAAATATCAATTTCACTATCAATATTCAATATACTACTAATACTACCATATACTCTACCACTTTTCTGCACCTTTCCGAGCAGCGACCGTAGAATTCGGTAACGTGAGGTGGAAATGTCATTGTTCGTTATCATGAGGTTCGGCCATGCTATTAATATTATCCAATTAAGACCGATCGATCTTCGATCCGGTTATACGCCCTCGATACTATTCCGTGCATGAAGGATCAAAACCAATGATAACATCTTGGGATGTTCTTAAAATGTGGGTTTATTTATATATTACTGATATGGTCACATTGAGCAAAGTTACAAGTTAAGCTACATTTCAGTTAAAAAGTGTTTTCCAAAGACAATTCAAGCTGAAATAACTTGAGTTAAGAACAAGTTATTGAGTTGGGTTTAAATTTTCATATATAACAGTGTGGAATAAATTGATATTTCATGTTTCATACTGTCTGCCATTGGACTATACTGTCACCGAAATCTTCATCACAAAACCTAGTCACGTGTTTTGTAAGTGTTTTGTTTAGGGTTATCTGCCGTTGCCTTGTCCCTTGGTTTAACTGTCTGGCCACACACTGACATTAGTTTCTAGTTAAAAGTGTGCTTATTCATACTTTAGTTAAAAACAATCTATTGAACTACAAAGTTATCAGCGTCATATAGGTTAGTTTCCTAGAGAGATATGATGACTTTCATAACTTGAATTAAAAACAAGCACTAGAGCTGTGTTTACATATTTGATCTGTCACGGAACTATTCTTTATAGTTTAATCGTCCTGCGAAATCTTTATCACAAAGCTAATACCCCGCTATACCAGAATGACGTCATGTACATCAGAAAATGTCTGATTAGAATAGGTCTGTTTATTTTAAAAGACAACAACAATATTGTCGAGTCAGAAAAGCGTGTTTTGATACTTGCTTTTATGACGTGCAAGAAAAACACGATGTTATAAAACTCGGTGGAGCTGTGGGTCAGTTATGACACTATAGGACTATTGTTTTCAGCACATGTGTCACCGCTGCGTGGCTTAATTCCTATGACAGTGATTTACAGTCTAGAGACCCAGTTGGTTAGGGACCAGTTAAAGAGCAGTGGCGGCACAGGAAACTTCAGAGGCGACGCATTGTATTAAAACATGGGGTGGGTTCGGAGACCTCATTATACCAAATACTACAAATATATCGGTGTTCGACCACTTTCCAGCACCTTTCCTATTTTTTTTACTGTATAAACAAATGTGACTTTTTATTTTCGGATTTGACTAATGGAGAGGGTGATATGAGCCACGGAAACCGCCGTCGCTACGGGGGCGACAGGGCAGTAGCCGAATTTACCCGAACCCACACGCAGGTGGTCCAATGAAGGGTCCGCATAGAACCATAGAGAAGTTTAAGGGAAAAGTCCAGGTGGGGTCCAAAGTGTGAAGCCTGCGGAAGCCCCGCGTTTTTCTGTTAGGTTGCATAAAGCTGTACTAAATGAAATTTGATATACCGGGAAAGTCAGTCAATTTGGATCTTTTCTATTTAAAAAAAATAATACAAAACAAAACTTGTCAGTTTGGCATGTATATAGGGGAGGTTCTCACGTGCCCCTTCTGTTCCTTGGCCATAGCCGCGAGATCTCGAGGTGGGTGACATCTAGTTTGTGTCATGTTATTTTTATGTAATCCGCAGCAGGTCATAGTACTGATGTAAAACGGCCCCTTATAATTTTTAGCGAAGCGAAAAGATTTTCCAAACGCATCATTACCTAATGACTTCAGGGGCGCCAAAATGAAAATGAAACTCTTTAATCATTTAAAACAGATTACTTTACACCGGTATGTACTAAAAGAGATGAACATGACGTAAGCTATACATTTTGTCAGTGACAAATTACAAACTGTATTGATCCCTTGTGAAGATTAGCTTAGAAAGATATTTATTACCCTCTTTCCATTAATTTCCCCCTCTGTGCTGATTACGTTGACGTCACAGTCACGTGTTTGGCAAACAACCAGTAAACCCAGGGGGTTATCGTTCATAAAAATCAGTGGCGGATCCAGGGTTGCAGGAAGCGCACCACTATTAGGGACGGATTAACTTAGTTTATCGCTGAAATACTGAAAACTTGTAAATTCCTGAACATACTTGAGAAATTTCGAAAGATTGTGCATGTAAACAAAGGTCTTTTACCTTATAGTATGATTTCAAATATTTGATTGACGCCCCCTATATCAAAATCATGGATCAGTCACTGGCAAAATCTTCGACATAATTCGAGATCGATGATGTCTCAAAATTCGAGAGGGTAGAAAAAAGTGAGGGTACCTCAGCTTTAGCCCCACGTCCCGTTACAACCGCATGTGACATCATGTAACTCAGGTGTTTCCTCAGTGTCAATTATAGTTGACCAGCTGCAGGGTCCTTAAATGTAAAGCCTTGTTATTTTTATGATTATGTTATTATTGTTAATAGTTTTTTATGGGTGTTGCGGGAGGGGGTTAAACTGGTGTACTACCGTATCAAGTCTTTTGAGGTCCCAAATATGTGTGTTTTTACCTGTCGGTAGTATCTTCGGACACGATTGTTCCAATTTCACCGAAGAAATCTCCCGTTTCCAACTTTCGAATAACTTTCCCTCTTTTTCTGCAAAAAAAAATAATTGATAAGAAAATGTGTACAGACGCTTTGCCAAAATAATGGCTATATACAGATTTATCAAGGGATACTGTTAAATAGAAACGTGATTATTTACTTGGAGCACGGTTGTAAGTTGTCTTGTAAAGCGAATAAACCTGGTGCTGGCATATCTCCTTCCTAAGTTTTGCCTCTTTGTGCCAACAAGGATGTCCGAATAACATATACTTTGTATAGCCAGGCCAATTAGTATATGAAGTCAAGTCATTCAAGAAATCATATGATTAATACAACCATCTGGCTTTGGCTTCATATATAGGCCGATATCAATGTATATAGCACAAATGATACGGTGGTATTTTTTGGCTCAAACAAAAGCACGTGGTTTACGGATATCCGTAGCCAACGACGTAGTGGTTCCCCTAAAAATTGGGAAATGAAGACCTCATTAGATCAAAGGGTCCTGGGAGGTGCCCGAGGTTATATGCTTTATTGCCAAAGAGACACATATTCAACCGAGTCTCCAGGCTGATGGGATAATAAAACTAGGCTACGGTATATACCTTATTGATAGCATTATATACTAGATCACTGTACATAAGTGTGGCAGTGTCAATAAATGTTGAAGTTTTGGGATGCTATTATCTATAGTGTAACAATAGTAGTACTCAAACAGCATGCCCTTTTTTAGGCTGATTCTATAATTTGACAGATTGTTAATGGGAACATCCCTACATGATTGATTGAATAGCTTAATATGCAATTAATGCTACCGTACTTTTGATACTTCAGCTATAAAAAATAATACATTAGGCCACGCATAGAACGATTTGATGGAGGGGTAATGGGCCCACATAATATGCGAAATGTTTCTCCCCAACACCTTTCCAAATCAAACCGATACGGTAGAGGTGGTCACATTTATTGATCAAGGTACCAAGGTGGTTATAATTACCCTATGACATCAAGACGTCCATCAGAGACAATGAACACTTCTCGTGCAAGTTCACCCTTCCGACAGAGCAGTTCCCCAGGAGTAATCACATTCAACTGCATCTTTAGGACTAGATCATGGAGGAACTCCGGCTGACATCGCCTG
The DNA here is from genome assembly GCA_027574765.1 of Molpadia intermedia. NCBI lineage: Eukaryota > Metazoa > Echinodermata > Holothuroidea > Molpadida > Molpadiidae > Molpadia > Molpadia intermedia. Next base: position 10,480 of record JAODAF010402677.1, read on the forward strand.
AAGAAAGAGACCTGAAGGAGAGATATTAAATGGTTATAACGAGACAACTTCCTAATCGGTAGTTTGTCGAAGGACTGCTGCTTCACGACCTAAACTATCATGACGTCATATTTATTTAAAGAGAAAGACCCTCAACAAAACAAATACAATAATAGGTAGGGATCGGTAAATTGGGATTGAATTTTTCCACCCATATATCTTGATGCCGTAAAATAAACGATTAATGTCACAATGATTTCATGTTGTTTATTCCTATTCTACCACCCGGATATTGCGTGACAATAATTTGTCTACTCTACTACCGTATTTTAGCCCACATTATTTCATCAAAAACACGACTTTAGCATCCTTGCATGTCTATTGTTAAGTGAAGTTCCTACTACACGTAATGTAATTTCTACACAGCGGGAAATTCGACTACACGTTGCCGGACATCACATGATTGAAAACGATTCTGATTGGCTATTTTTACAACGCGTATGCGAACTTAGACAACGCATATATATATGCGTTATGGCCTCAATGGTATGCCACATACGCTGGGGTACCAATGGCTTTTCACATTCGTGTTTATCGTGTGTTATGAGACTATGAGTTGACATCATTTCATTATAACATCACTAAAACCCGAACTTGCGTATAGTAGGCCTACGCACCTGGTTGCAATAAACTTTAATGTTCCCTCCGGAAATTAAAAAGCTTAGCCCGGGGAGAGTAGGGACATATCACGAACACCTGTAATTTACAGCTTGTATATATTAGTTAAAGAAGCTATCAAAACTATACTTATACACGTACTAGACTATAGCGCCTACTTATAACGTGACCCAAAGAATGTGGGGTTATTCCAGTGAGAAATTATATTTAGTACCAAGTTAAGGAATACCAAGCGTGGACTGTGTGGCCTAAGTGCATTGTCAGTATATCTACGACCTTAAGACTCGATGTAATGAGACACGACCAAAACAAATTAGGCTAGTTACGTGTTTCCACCCGGAAGGGTGATTCACGTGGCGCGCAGCCGAGCTCGTCGGTCGACTGTTTGCCAAATTCAGCATGACAAGCCTCGGGCCGGTGTGGGAGAAAAACCGGAGCACCCGGAGAAAGACCCACTACCTCGGACGGGTGGCCGAACCCGGGAACGTACGTAAAGCATTGGTTTCCAGCTCCAGGCTAATGCCACTGAGCTGTCTGAGGCCCCGAGTCACGACCAAGACGTTTCAAACGTTTTTAAAAGAAGTCATCAGAAGGAAATACAATAAGAACAGTAGGTCCTCGGTCAGAAAACAAAGTTTATTGTCAAGGTTAGGGTCCGGACATAACAAAGAAAAATTGGGGTCCTGTATGAAAAACCGATTTGTGTGTGTTTGTATAGTTAATTAGCATAATTTATATTTCTAAAGCTATTGAGTTTGACGAAACCTGGTGGATATGACAAAAACGAACTGGCAATATTTTCCGAAGATACGAGTCCCTTGCACCACGATTTACGTCACGTATCGCTATGGAATGACACTTCCCTCTGTATAAGGATATTAGTCAAACGTTAGTTATTTAGTCTATGCAAGTTACCATGAAATTTAATAATGTTGAAATTGTCTTTTAATTGACATAAAAGCGTCACTAAATCAATAAGCCTAAATGCAAACATAACATGTGGTCAGAGGAAGCAATCAACAGACGCTTCTCCAATCATAACATAAAGGACGATACTCATGCACGAATATGTAATGCGATATTCATAACAAAATTGTATAGTGTACTTTTTACAACAACATCAATGAATAGCATGAGGAAAGTTTATCAAGACAGTGTCCATCGATACAGAAACAGACAGCAGAAGGTAAAAATATTACAGATTTCTCTGTCAGAGAAACAGAGAAATTTGTGTCGGGGTCTTGCGTCCATGATAATGAAGGAAATGAAGGCAGGTTCCGAGCAGGCTTTACTGAGGCTGCAATCATATTATATACAAAAATAAATAACTACGTAAACATACTCGTTCGTGGGGGGTGAGGTATGAATATATGTGTGATAAAATGTTTCATTATCTCAGAGACGGAACCCTTACACAACCTCCTTCCAAAGGAATTGTTGGGATACGAATTTCAATATGTTACGCGTGTCGGGAACTGTGTGTCCATAATCATGACAAGAACCCAAATGGGTACTGCGATTCCTTGCTTGTAAATTAATTTAAAGATGTACCCACTATCAACCCAACTACGGTATATACCAATGTTTACTATAATCCGACTTACGGTGGAAGAATTACAGCAATTTGAAGATTTGGCCTTTCACCCACGACTTAATTAAATAACACACACCACTACATGTACACACAATTAACCTTCAACTACATACCAAGTATGATTATAATCTGTTTTACGGTTGGAGAGTTACAGTAATTTAAATATATTTACATTTGACCACATGACCTAATTAATTAACACAAATCACGACATGTACCCACTATCAACCATAAAGTATATACCAAGTTTGAATACAATCTAACTTACCGCTACAAAGTTGCAGCAATATGAAGATATTGACCTTTGACCTGGTGATCTAATTAATTAATACACATCAGATATCACTACATGTACCCACTATCAACATACAACTGTATACCAACTTTGAATACAATCCGACTTACTGTTGAGGAATTACAGCAATATGAAGATATTGACCTTTGACCTGGTGACCTAATTAATTAACACAAATCACGACATGTACCCACTATCAACCATCAAGTATATACCAAGTTTGAATACAATCTGACTTACCGCTACAAAGTTGCAGCCATATGAAGATATTGACCTTTGACCCCATGACCTAATTAATTAATACACATCAGATATCACTACATGTACCCACTATCAACATACAACTGTATACCAACTTTGAATACA
>JAODAF010403787.1:0-14826 GCA_027574765.1 Molpadia intermedia
GTTACGATTGGAAAGATCTCTTATCACTCATGGAAGTTAATTTCACCAAAAAACCAAAAAAAATACTTGAGTGAAATTAATTCCCAATTGCGTAAAATGGAGAGATAATTTGGGAAGGAACTCCGGAAAACGCAAAACTACACTAATGGTAACATAACTTACTTTTGTGTTCACAACATACACAATAGCTATGCATTTGAGGACATCAACCAAATATTATAGTTACGATTGGAAAGATCTCTTATCACTCAAATGGAAGTTAATTAATTTCACCCAAAAAAAACCAAAAATACTTGAGTGAAATTAATTCCCAATTGCGTAAAATGGAGAGATAATTTGGGAAGGAACTCCGGAGCTTGAACCGGAAGGAACAAGATGACGTCATGGGGGTCATTGAGGGGAATGACCTGTGAGGGTGTGTAGGTGACTATTTTCCTTCCGTAATTAAGCTACATAGGTCAGGAATTGCTAAGTGAGTGACTGCAAGGTAAGCATAGGGAGTGCTGTGAATAATGAAATTGCTTGCCTTGGGTTCTTCTGTGTCTTCCACTGATCTGGAGTCTTGTTGCTGAATTATATATGCAGGATTGTCTGGCTCCTGAAATGATTTAGTGTTTATCAGGGGTTCCATGGGTATCAGCAACAGCTATGCCTAGGAGGACATGGACTTTTATTAAGAAATGTTCAGGAAGATACATGCCCAAAAGTATTTCCCTTCACATCCTTTCTATCATGAATTGATCATATTTCCAGTTAATATGAATTCCAAACATGTTACATGTGGTCGTAAAATATTGTGTGTGTGTGTAATCTATCCTATTCGTTTGAGGACTCTAAACATATTTTTATGTTTGGAAATATTTTATTATGGATGTTAGACATCCATGATTAGCTTCAGTAACAACATATATAATATTTACTTTGATTTCTGGTTACATTGATATAAGGTGGTAATGTAGCTTACGTTTGTAACCACTACATAACCAATAGCTATGCATTTGAGGACATCAACCAGATCTGAGAAAAATCCATTAGCAGTTTGGTTCCTTTCTTTGTAAACAACAAAACATATTGACAACATGATCCAATCCAAATCTCATAAGCTTAGCACCAAGTAAGAAGGCATCAAATCCATTGATAACGACTTTGATAAGATGTAGATGGGGTTCAAACCTCTGCCTTCAAGCAAAAAAGTGTATGTTCAAATCGGTCATTGATTACATGGATTTAAGTGTTCCTGAATAAAATGCAACATTACACTAATGTAACATAGCTTACTTTTGTGTTCACAACAACATACACAATAGCTATGCATTTGAGGACATCAACCAGATCTTATAGTTACGATTGGAAAGATCTCTTATCACTCAAATGGAAGTTAATTTATTAATCAGTTTATATTACGCGACCATACATGCCTGTCTACGCGATTATCTGGCCTAGAGCTAACATGCTAACAGCTCTGTGTAGGAGGACATGGACTTTAATAATATGGAGAAATGTTCAGGAAGGTGTGCCCAAATACAGCTCTCTGCTTCAACCTTTCCATCAATTACCCATATTTCAAGCAAAATGTGTTACAAACCTGTGGACCTAATATCGTGTGTGTAATCAACACTATACTTTTGAGGACTCAGCATGCGCACCTGCTTTCATGTTTAGAAACATTTTATTATGAGTATGTTAGACATCCATGATCAGCTATTATTTAGTTAGATTTCACTTTAATTTGAGTGTATAACGTTACACCATTACCATTACATTGCTATATATGTGGAAATGTAGCTTACTTTTGTGACAACATAAGCAATATATCTATGCATTCGAGGACATCAACCAGATTTAAGACTTAAATTCCATTAGCAGATTGGCTCCTATCTTTGTGAACAATTAAAAGATATTTACAACATGATTGACACCAAAAGTTATTCATAAATCTCATATGCTTAGTCCCAATAAAGAAGGTACAAGTCCCATTGAAAAAAAACTCTTTTATATGTATGCATTTGATGACCCAAACTAGATTTTAGTTACAAATTATTGGAGTCTAGACCACTAGAATATACAGTACATGATACTAGTAAACACTATAAATACCTAATTCTTACCTTCCTCCTCCATGGGGCAGATATCTTTCCATAATCGTACCTTAGCTCTTCTCCACTGCTTATTACTCGTCGTGCAAATATCCCAAGCTTTGGTGTGTTGTTTATAACCACTTTTCTGACAATGGAATTGGGCTTCTTCCATTCATCATTTAGAAACTTTCCCATCCTATCAGTGTCTGTAGCATCAATACTTCAAAATAAAATAAAATTAGAAATTAAAATCTATGTTTAATGATATACTGTGCATAACACAACTATTGCAGTTGTATGTCACTGTAATTGCAATCTTTCCAGAACCAGATGCAGTTGTAGTTTACAATAACTTGATTATTCAGACATAACAATGGTTGGTGCATAGGTCATGAAAGTGAACTGCTGATTAATGGTGATGGTGACCACTTTTCCCATTCCAATTGAAACTAGTAGAGAATATGAAGTAATTCTTCTGAAAATTATCCACACATGACCTTAAGCATAATAGCATATATACAATATTTTATATATGAATAGACAACCTAACAATGATGCCAGTGACACACACATTTATGATTCTTACGGAAGGGGGGGGGGGTGTTAGAATGTTTTCAGATAATATAAAATATATTGTACTAACTAGCTAGGCTGAGCCATTAAAAGATTGAAGTCATCTTTTCAATAAATTTTCAGGGGAAACATACATGTAGCCCTTTCTGAGGACAACAATATTATATCCAAGACTCAAAACAGGTTAAGAAACACTATAAAGATAAAAAGGAAAACAAAATGAACAACAGCTCAAGTTAGCTACCAGTCATTTAGACATACCATGTCCAAATCTTGATCCAATGATGCGTATATCTTCATGAATTACCTATTCATGAGAGAATAAAAAAGCAACTCCTGTTAGCATGTATAAACACAAATCTGTAACAAATTAGTAACAAACTATTGTTGAAGAAGCAATATTTATGCAACAAGAAATTTAATGCAAATAATTAGAAGTACAAAAAGTACTTGTAAATGCAAATAATTAGAAGTACATAAAGTATTTGTAAATAAAAAATAAAATTAGCATAAATGTTCTAATTAACCAATGTGTATATAATAAACGCCAATCCCAAACTCATACGGTGTGTTGGGTTTGTAAAGTTTAGTTGTTTCCTAAAAATCATGTTGGTTTGTGGATTGACACTTATATACCAACCACAGTACTTTCATATAACTGGCTACATTGTATCAGTGCAACATGCTAGGGAAATCTACCTTTACTTAGTACCATCCTGTCCAGATCAATCAGCAGCCCATAGTCTGTTGCCATATGGGTGGCCATAAGACAACTGAGGCACTCTGTCTGTGCCAGTACATTAGGCTGTGTGCAGTACACTGATGGAAGAATTATTTAGTTGGTAGGAGATGGGTAAGAGAGTAATGTAAATGCATGATGATCTGGCTTTTGAAGCTTGGTTATTGCAAAAACAGCTGAAGATAATTTAGTAGAAATATAAGAAAAGCAATAGCAGAAAGTTACATTAGTTGAAAAAGGCAAAATGGAAAAGGCTCAAAGAGAAAGCTGGAATAGCAGCTGCATGCTCTGCAGAACATGCAGTGACCATGGAGTTCCTGTAGTCATGCTAAAAGAGACAAAAAGAAGGGATATTCCTGGAATGAGTATAAAATATTACTTTCAAGTAATTGTAAAAATGTTAGTAAAAAGAGAAATATTCTCATTCAAATTGCAAAATATTTAATAAAACTGCCATGCCTTACCACAAGTTTTTTCCATCATGTTTGAATGAAAACAAATGTCCGGTCCTCATGTGGCACTTCGTGTTCTAGGCTCAAGCGGCCCGGATATTCCAAATCCTGATGAAATACAAGTTACAAGAGTACCAATGGTACAGTGGCTCATACTCTTATGACTAAAGCAATTATTACCGACTTGAAGTCAATCCACTAAACATTTTCAAATGCATTTGACGAGCATTAAACATTGATCCTAAATGACCCTTCAATGGCCTAATCCTGAAAACACCTAAAGCCATGCTATTCAAGAATCATAGTGTCCTACTGTAGTTAATACAGTGTTGTAAAAAATGGCAGAATATATGCCCATTGCAGTTACATTTAATTGATAAATTTAAAGGCTACTATCAATACAGAACATCACTACTATAATATAAACACTAACATGCAGGTCCTAGGTACAGTATATACTGTAGCCAGCTGATAAAACCTACATGCAGCCAGCTAACTGAGCTAAGTCTGTATATCCTAGCCTATGGCACTGGTGGACTGAAGCACACAGTACACTATGCTTCTTGATCTTTTACACAGTACTGCTACAACATTATATTAATGTGCAAGCAAGGGGTCTAGATCTGTAAACACTCAATGAGGTAACTGTGGTGCCATGAGAGGGGTGTTAACGAAGGGGTATGCATCTGGACATCATTCAAGTGTGATGCCCACTGAGCCCACTCAGAAAAAAAAATCCACCATTGACATGTTTCTTAGGTAAAGTTTGGGTTAACGTTTAAATAATGTTAATAAAGAAAATATACTTTTACATGTAATGAGTTACATGTACTGTAATTTGTTCCTCCTTCAAAGCTAATAGGTACGCTATAACATAAATTAACAAAATAGTTTGCCCAAAATGGCTCCTTTTAAATTCCAAGCAATTTATAAAATACTCTTGAAATAATAGCCCCTGCAGGAAGGCAGGTTCTGTGTACAGTACATGTACTAACCGGTCGGTGCTACCATACTGTATTGCCATACTTATTTACTGAGATAGATCTACAAAATAAATGTCCTAGCACAGAGCAGCTGCATAACTCACCGACATCAGCTGAAACGAACTTTACAACTGTGCCTGGTGGATCATTTCCACTTTCAAGCCATTTCACGCTTCCATCTGCTACCTCTGGTTTGGTTTGGCTTCTTGTGGCTCGATGCATCCTGTTGCCTATAATTAATACAATTACATACAGATTACATTGTGTAGTACAGTGTCTTTTAAAGCAAGAGTACTGTACCAATGGTACAATGGCTCATCACTCTAATGACTTTATAGCATACTAAACACCCCAAATAAAGAATTACTTATCCATTATGATGACCAACTTTCATAAATGTAAACTCATATTTGATGGAGAAGCATTTTTGGTATTTTCTAATGACCTCAAATGACCACAAAATGACCTTTGACCTCATGTATATGTGTATATGAGCACCCCAAGTAAAGCTTTACCCACCCATTATAGTGATCAAATTTGATAAAATTCTACTTATTTTTGTGGAAAATATAGCATTTCAGTACATTCAAGCAATATGACCCCAAATGACCCTAAGATGATATTTAACCTAAAAATCCGAAACATCCTTAAGGAAGCACTATTTAACCATTAACAACAATCAACTTTCATCAATATCCACTTATTTCTGTGGGAGAAGATGTGGCATTTTGTGTATTTTCAAATAATGACCCCTAGATGACCTTTGACCTTAAATATCCGAACACACCTGATGTCCCCCTACGAAAGGAACATTGTGTCCAAGTTTCATTAAAATACAACAAAGCATGTGTGAGTAGAAGCATTTCAACAAGTGTGAAGAACATCTTTCAGCCTAACTAGCACCTAGGCTAGTGCTGCCACACCTAATTCTCCCCAGATGGTGAATTCACCTGTTAACCATTTACTACAACTGGAGTGATACTGACACATGCTTTGTGTGATTTTACATGCTGATCTAGGGAATTTGTATTGATTTCCCAGTGACTGTGAAGTCTGTGATACGCAATTTATACATTCACGCCAGGCAGTGAATGTGACATCATGTCTATGATGTATTCCCACTGTAATAAGGCATGCTGACGTGTTTGTGTTGTATACGTATATACCATACCATATTGTGGGATATTTTCTAGATATTTTGGGGGACTTTTAATTTATTAATAATGAATGAGAGCAACAAAGAGAATACACAATGTTTGAAAATGTGTATTAATGATCAACATAGCTAAAGGACCAATGGAAATAGTTAAATAAATCTTATGGACATCAGCATTTAAAACGGAGTTACACATCGGTGTGAGATTTTGCGGACTATTGTTTTACGATATTTTCAATGGCATTGAGACTTCGCAAGATCTTGTATAAAGGTCAGTGGCTATTGTGCCTAAACTCCTCCACCTACAGTACCGCTCGCGTATATATAAGTCGCGTAGTTTGTCTACGAGTTTATACGTTTTTATACGCGACCCTACATGCCTGTCTACGCGATTATACGTTTTGTCTACGCCAGCGTAGACAGCCCAGTGATTCACTTCAATGCACATGAATAGGGATTATACGCGTATACGAACGTTGAAACTCGTATAATCCCTAGGCTTAGAATAATTTCAGCCGTTATATCAGTACACACGTAATAAATAAATAAATAGAGTATAAGGAGGAATAAATGAATTCCGACTACCGTGCGATGTTCAGGAACACTGTAGAATAAAAACAAAACATGATAGCCACGTTTACGGCCATGCTCATTCGTCACGGAACCCGCGGACTTGTGTTGCGTGTTGTAGCATAATACTTAAATTAGTAAATCATACGGAGCTTAGCCCAAAAATATCACCTCGCAATAGCTTATTAATTATTTTATTACATGTTTACTGAAACACGTGGCTCATTTAGTAGTGTTGAAACTATAGTTTAGATCATTTGTTAAAACTTAAGTACTACAATTACATTTATTAAGCTTAAATTGTATACTTGAGAATATAAGATTAGCTTTGTTCTCACTGCAGACAGAGCCAAGGTCGGCCCTACATAGAAAACATTGCGTGATATTTTTGATGTTCAACAATGATTAAATAATATATATAACATGTCAGTGTCCTGTCTTCCTTTTCGTTTAATTTTAAAGAATACACAAAATAAAATCGGTTTCTCTGTTCTCTTATAAGGTTATATGATCGTAGCTTATCATGTTTCACGTTAGTGGTCAGACACTGTCCTGATGGGATTTTGTGTCCAACTACTTTGACTTTAACAATGCACATATTATAATAGGCCTATCAGTTTGCCATGTCCCCCAGAAAAATTAGCCACACATGATTATTAAGTTAATCACTCCCCTCAGCCCACATGATATCCTTGGGACCCCCTCTAATGCTAGCTACGCCCCTGAAGCCTATACTGTTCAATATTATAAACCTACATAATAGTACTGATCGAACTGAGCTGCATAACCGTCATTCGGCGGTCAGTAAATTCAAGAAAACTTACCGTGGAAGAAAGTTTATAATCCGATTATATCCAGTGGAAAACTGTCAAAACATAAGCATGCTTACAGATGCTGGGCAGCCAACATAACTTAAAATCTGTTTTAAAATGGATATCCATAGAGAAACCATCTAGAATATACGAATTTATTATTCATTTTAATTTAACACTAGCAAAACAAGCTTCTCGGTAGGTCGGAACACTACCAAATTATTTTGGAAATGGCATATCGTCCAAACCCTTTAACACGTACCCCTTCCCCAGTTTACCCCCGTCCAGACACCTCCCCCGCCACCCCTTCCCCTCTCGGCTTCCTCTCCAGATCAACTAATACACATTTAGTATAGGCCCAAACCACAGCTACCTCCGTCTGAAAACATTGTGCACTGTATGCGGTGTACGTGACACGTGTCAATGAACCCAGTCCAGCCGTATATTAGCATAACAAAGAACTCGGCTATGTCTGAGGTACTGAAGACCTAGTTGCAAGATGCCTAGAAATTTATGAGCCCTGGATAAACGGACTAGACAGAGAGACGCATTTGCGAGTTGAAAAGCTTTTACACACAGTATGATTAGGCCAATAGTTTATACAGAATCACAACTTTGATGTTGTAAACAAAAGCGAGTGTGATCGGGTGATGAGGGAATTAACTCAATACAATAGCTATGCCTGTCAGTCGGCGAAATAGCACAACCGGTCAAAATGCAGCATTGCTCACAGTATTGACTATTGATTAGTTGCAACTACTTAAACTCATTAACATATTTTCAATCAACAATGGCTGTGATGTTACCATTATTGTGTCAGTTGGAAAGGCATTGATCAGGGGGATTACAAGTGAGGAAACGCCTGAAAGAAGTTTTGAAGAATTATTGATTGAAAACTTTTTGCTCTTTTCATTACTGTACTGTACGGTATCAATACGGTTTACTGTACAGTCTGCGCCTGTGTCCAAATCTGGACCGAAAAGCGTCTAGGCCAAATCACGGACATACCGCATGTTACGGCCAGCGCCAGACAGCTCGGCGGTTGTGATTATGCAATACTTTGTTATTGGTCAGTTGGTCTGATGTGCATATGGGGGGATCCTTGGTTAGGGGGGACAGAAGGTTGATCTGCCCGAAATCTTACAGATAAAATACTGCCCGAATTTTCCCAATTGTTTTGCCCTTGTCTTGCACGAATTTGGGAGGAATTTGCCCCCCTGACCCGGGAGTGTGTCTTGCATTAATGTGGCCATTGTAACAATCTTCCCCGCTGGTATACAACCCGCCATTTTACTTGAAAATTAATGCTGTGGAATTCCACCTTTAGCATACTCGGCGGTATTTAAACCTGATCGGGAAAAAAAATGAGCGCAATAGCGGCCGGATTTTATAATAATAAATTATGGTAACCCCGACGATGGGGGAGGAGGGGAAGTTATGGGAGTGTGTCCTGGATTAATGTGGCCATTGTAACACTCTTCCCTGCTGCCCGCTGGTACAACCCGCCATTTCACTTGAAAATTAATGCTGTGGAATTTCATCTTTAGCATACTCGGCAGTATTTAAATCCGGTCGGGAAAAAAATACACGAAATAGCGGCCGGATTTAATAATAAATTATGGAAACCCTGACGGTGGGGGAGGAGGGGAAAGTTATGTGAGTGTGTCCTGGATTAATGTGGCCATTGTAACACTCTTCCCCGCTGGTACAACCCGCCATTTTACTTGAAAATTAATGCTGTGGAATTCCATCATTTAGCATACTCCATACTATGTATTTAAACTTCGTGAAATGTTTTCAAGGCAATGCTACGTCTCTGGGACTCTGTCCGTTTATCCAGGGCTCATAAATTTCCAGGAAACGAATCTTGCAGCTGGCCCCAAACCCCCAGACATATTTGAGCCTTTCACAGTTAAACAAATTAATTTTACACGGGGTTGCGGTGATTGAAAAAAGTTGGCTGGCCATGTAAATAATCGGGAATGCCATTTCCAAATAACGCGGTAGTGTATCGAACTGCCGAAAAGGATTACTTGTGAAACTTTTGGCTAATGATTTTCAGACGTCAGGTTGATCTTGAGATGTCTTTTCAAAAACAGTATTAATTTGTTTTGGTTATTCAGCATAATCACAGCATTGTAATCATAACTGTTCAATTGGATATAATCGGATTATTTTCTTACATGGTACGGGACTATGGGTAAGTCTTCTTGACTTTCTCTGATCCTTAAATATGATAGTTTTCATTTCATTATGTTCAACATAAAAACAGTAAAAGGACAGACAAAAGTCACAAAGCACATACATAAAATAAACTCAAAACAGAACGGTCCCTAGTAGCGGCACGCACCGCGACTCTGTGGATTGAACGGGCACACAAAAATATTAATGTATCGGCACGCTTCGTGAATCTAAACACAACGCACAAACAATATCGGTACTCATGACTTTACAGTATATTTACAGTATATAGCGGTACCCTAAGTAACGGTACGCACCTTGACTCTACATAGAACCAGTGGTGGCGCCAGGCGGGGGCTAGGGGGATACAGCCCTCCCGTCGGGGAGTCCTATCCCCGTCGGGGTAAAATGATGATTTCGTCGGGGCGGAATGGAGCAAAAAAAAATATTGTGTATATATTTCACAATCAATCCGACCATTTTTAGACCCCTCGTCTGGGATGCTAGCCTCCTGTCGGGCAAACCTTAGCGCCACCCCTGCATAGAATGGACCAAAAACTATATTAAAATAAAATACCGTAATAATTATCCTTTAATAAAATTACATCGAAAGTTTTAACAAGGACAACGTAAGAGAAGCCCTGATGTAATATTACTGAAGTCATTTGCATTTTAGTTCAGTATTTAAATTAAACATTACGAAAAGTCCACCTCATTACTATTATTATTTATTGACACTAAAGCTAAGCCCTCTGGAGACCTTTCATGTCATATTCACTGATTCAAATACGTCACATCGTGCACACACGGCAGATTTTGTAGATCCGATTTTCGCACATCCAAATAGGTAATCGGTTAGGCTACCATTTGTTCCTTTTTTCTTTAATTTTTTGTTATTTTTGGAGAAAGTCATTCCCAACACTTGTGTACACAATTGATTTTAACATACATACTGTAGGCCTACATACAGTTGAAAGAAACAAGTGAGAGGCAAAACATCAATTGATATATACGTACTAGTTCTCATTGGCAATTAAAGCAAAAGTACGTACGGTATATTCGCGAAACTAGGCCTAAGCTACAACAGCTAATAATATCGGCAAACTCAGCGGAAAATGATTTTGAAACTATATTTCTGTTTGATGTGTTTAGTGAGGCGTTGTAACCCTTCAATGATTAAAACGACTGTGAAAAACCTTGCACAGCTTATTTGGCGACTTTAATCCCTATTCATTGATCACAATAGGCCTTCCTGCGTATAAACTCGTAGACGGATTATACGCGGCCTCTGGAGGTGTCTACGCGGAGACATGTCCAGTTATACGCAAGCGGTACTGTAGCTGGCTTTGTCCTATTTTGCATTTCTACAATGAGTGCATTATTTTATTTCCATGAATAATTATAGAATAGGCCTACCCTGCCACTGGAAGTTGTGAACAACCAAGATTTGTCCTAGAGTAAGTTCATCTAATTACATATGGCTAGGTTGTGCTTATCCTCTAAACCTTTCCAATTTATCACAGAAATAAAAAGCATTGCCTTATCGTAACACTAACTCCCCATAGGCCTATATGTATCTGATATTGAATTTCTACACAAGTTTAAAAAAAATACTAATTACCTAGGACTAGTAATATAGGGACTGGAATTTGTAAAAGATCATATTGCGCATTAAATATTTTATTTTTATTATATTATATTTACATAGGCCTACTGTAGGCTAGGTCGTGCTTATCATAAAATTGTACAATTATCACTGGAATTAAAAGTGTCACCTTATCATAAAATATGGTACGTTTTAGAATAATTCAGTTGATATTATCTCCTTCTGTCTTCAAGTTAGTTGAGTAGCCTAGGACCTATGCCTAATATAGGGGAATGCAATCAAATAATTTGGTGCAGAGAACAAGTTAGCTATGTTCAACTTCAAAATAATTAGCCCAATTGATGTTTTGATTCCCCCAAAGCCTGGCATGACTTTTGCTCATCAAGAAAATTTACCACCCAAACATTTTTAAAACTTACAATTATCCTACCTCAGAGAAAGATTTGGCATCAATAATATATCACCTAGGCTATTGCCCAGGAGTCAGGACCAGGCCTAAACTGCTATTGTTGCATGTTGTTGCTTGTCTGCGACACATTGGCGTCCACACAATTCAAGTTATGCATTTGAATAAAAAGACGTATGGAATCAAAATCAACTTTGTCAAAAACAAAGATACACCAAGACTTTAGGAAATCACAGAAATCATACACATAATTGTTGATGCCAAACTGTTCACAAAAGGACATTATGTTAAGTAAAACTCCTTCACAAGGAGTTATAAAATGCCCAAACACTGAATATGGATCAACACTCATGTTGTCATTCTATGTGAAACCTGGTCTAGGCTGTATACTAAGCTCGATATAGTAGTAGTAGCCTATAGGCCAACTATCGTTAGGACTAACCTACATATCTTAACCAAATTTAACGTTAACGATGTAGGCTAGGCCTAGAACTGACAATAATAGAGTATAGACTATAGGCCTAGGCTAGTAGTAACGTTAGGCCTATAGCCGTAATGAGAACTTACGTACATAGGGATATAGGCCTAGCCTAATGTCACTAAGCTAGCGTATGCCTAATGTTAAACCTGTTTTGCGTGATTCAACCATATTTTAATAGATTTTTTTCTTAACAAACTGAAACTAATATGATTTTCTTGTTTAGGGTTAAAAAAATATCGATGTTCTCGAAAGAATAGAAATGTTTTACTCACGATTTTAGTCCTCGATAAGTAACTAACATCTTCCAGGTATGCACGAGACACAGAAGCGAGAAAAAAGAGGGCGCAATTCATGATAAACTATTGATTAATAGATCTGTGTGCAAAATTCAAGTGAAACTGCGTGTTGAATATTCGGACGAGAAGTTGTTAGTGCATTTTCGAGGACTTTCTTGAAAACTCCCCACGTGATATATAAAATGGCTTGGAGTCATTTCCTGTACAAAACCATCGAGGACGTGTGTTTAGGTCCTCTATGGTCGCAAAGTCCTCGGAAAAAAGGTGTGTTATCAAGTCCGGGTCCTCGAAGTGGCAGTAAAACAAACGCACATGTACACACGCCGAGTTGAATGCATAGGTTTCTTTTGCTAAAGCAAGAAACCAAAAAGTATACACAAATAATATAATATTTTAATAACTTGGGGAATCTGACTACAGTATCAACAATCAACATACCATTAAAACTTGAATCATCATCATCTTCTTCCTTCAGCCATCCAGTATCTTCATGTGATGGATGGAGGCCCTCATTTACTTTAGAAATCTCAGCATCTACATGTAGAACAGAAATATCAACAGTAAATTATATTAAACATGAATATCTGACAGAAAGTTATAATCTTGGTCATATCCCTAGATATACCATACCACCAGAAATACAATTGTTTTGAATCACACTTCCAGATTTCAAGAAGGATCTAAAGAGGAAGTCTAATTTGGAAAGCAACTGGGACTAATATTTACATGTTGAGGGCAGGCAGTATCATCACCGGCATTTCCATATGGAACACGTTCAACGGCCTCAGATTGAGGATGGGTCGCCAGGAGCCTCCTTTCTTTGGCGCTAGAAAGAAAGATGACCTGAACCTGAATGATAAACAGACTCAACAGGTATCAAAAACACACCCCAAAAACCTATGCCAGGTAGGAAGGTCTTTACCACCAAACAACCACAAAGGTGGAAGAAAACAAGTAAACAGGTCCTATCGTTAAGTACCCCTCAGCTCCCAGAAGGACCTGACATTAACGTGAACAACAATACATTAGACACACAACAATGTGTGCACAATACATTTTCTAAGCATGCAGTGACCGCTGTGACAATCTACAAGTGCCCCAAAGCAGTATCCACTATCTTGGTGGTACCCAAGATGCATTAAATGTGCAGGCAGAACAAGTGAATGGTATAACGATGGATTCTCTGACTCATCCAAAACCAATTTTGTCGACCACGAATACTCCAGAGAGGAGAAGGACAAGGTCCCTATTTGCGGGGCAAAACTTCTGCTGGAATAGAGCAATCTTGGCATTTCATGTTCAAGGAACCAAAGCTAAAACCCTGCCAGACCAAGGGGTCCCTCCATTAATATGACCACTCATATCAAATTATGCAGAACATAGCTGATACAGCTGGTTCGAAGCTCTTGTGGCCCATAAAGATGGTCATCCTGTCCTGCCTCGGAAGAGAAATCCATACAAGTACAGGACGACATGTGGGAGGCTCTTAAACCACTGTCTACCCCACAGGAAGCTTGTGTCAAGACAAGAACAGAACAGGTTTCTTTTCATTTATTAACCAACCTACATGTGTCATCAGTTACACTTAATTGCATCTCATTTCCTTTGATCAGTTGTCAAACCACCTCTGATATGATGGATTTCTGATGACTATTTGGAAATTCCCTATTTGTGTATTCGTTGTTCTTGATAAACGTGTTTCATTCAATAATGTATTATCAATTTTTTTAAAAGTCAAGGAAGATACCAAGTGTTATTTTTTTTCTGATATCCTTTGCTGCTTTAAGTAGTCTGTTTGGTATGACCATGTACACTGTACAGTACCTGTATATGATATTTGAACAGATGTTGTTTTGAAGAATTGTTCTTGCATGACTCAGGACATTTTTTGATTTTGGGAGGTGGAAAAGCTCCTTTTCTGTGTTTCTTACATTAGGTATTTGAAATG
This sequence comes from Molpadia intermedia, assembly GCA_027574765.1. Taxonomy (NCBI): domain Eukaryota; kingdom Metazoa; phylum Echinodermata; class Holothuroidea; order Molpadida; family Molpadiidae; genus Molpadia; species Molpadia intermedia. Next base: position 14,282 of record JAODAF010403787.1, read on the forward strand.
CTGTTTGTAGGAGCACTGAGAAACCCACTTCCATTTAAATGATTAGTAAATCTACTAAACATTTAGTACCTGCTTCGATCGGTTTCGTTTAAATGCTAAACCCCTTACCTGGATGCGGTTTCTTAAGCCCCTCAACATCCTGATCCTCTGTCAATAACATGACCATTAACTATTGTACATATATAAAATAGAATTACCTTCAGTGTTGGAGAGATCATCCTCCAAGAAATTTACTTCTACTTTAACAGGTACTTGAAGAATAACCTCAGGATCTCCTACAAAACAGAAAAATTTAAAACAGTGCAGTCACATTTATATTTAAAAAAATTAATGATAAGAGTTATACTGTTGAGAATGCATTTAATTACACTTGCTTGTTTTCATATAACTTTATAATATCATACTGTATTGATATATTGGGGTTGGTTTGCAGATCTGGAGTTATAGGGGGGTCCTTTCCAGCTGTCAGGTACGGGAACACATTGCCTTTGGATGGTCGATGACTGGATCGGAAATCGTCTCGTTAAGTCTCCTGAAGCAATACG
>JAODAF010404897.1:4526-14825 GCA_027574765.1 Molpadia intermedia
TGTATACGCGCCAATTTGCCTTTTCACGGTTTTCCAGATTTTACTATGCTATATTGTCGGGTACGGTACTGATAATAACGGACCCTATAGAATTCGATGGTTGTACTCAAAAGCCGTATTTCTTTCTGATCCAGTATGGGGCATCCCCGGGCAACATAACCCTCCATGTATGGGGGTCATTGGATAATTATCCGATGAATGATATTCAAAAACGTAGGTACGTGTATACGCGCCAATTTGCCTTTTCACGGTTTTCCAGATTTTACTATGCTATATTGTCGGGTACGGTACTGATAATAGCGGACCTTGTAGAATTCGATGGTTGTACTCAAAAGCCGTATTTCCTTCTGATCCAGTATGGGGCATCCCCGGGCAACATCACCCCTCATGTATGGGGGTCATTGGATAATTATTCGATGAATGATATTCAAAAACGTAGGTACGTGTATACGCGCCAATTTGCCTTTTCACGGTTTTCCAGATGTTACAATGCTATATTGTCGGGTACGGTACTGATAATTGGATAATTCTCCGATGAAGGATAATGAAAAACGTAGGTACGTGTATACGCGCCAATTTACCCTTTCACGGTTTTCCAGATTTTACTATGCTATATTGTCGGGTACGGTACTGCCAATAGCGGACCCTGTAGAATTCGATGGTCATACTCCAGAGCCGTATTTCTTTCTGATCTAGCATAGGGCATCCCCGGGCAACCTCACCTCTGTATGGGGGTAATTTGATAATTCTTCGACGAGGGATAATGATAAACGTAGGTACGTGTATACGCGCCAATTTATCTTTTACGGTTTTCCTGATCGAGCATGTGGGGGATCTCGCATTGGAGAGAACAGGGTGGCGAATGTGCCTAATTGGGGTGGCGCGTAGCGGGTCCCCTCACCGTCGCTATTCGGTACTACAATCCGAAGTCATCTGGTATAGCCGGTTAGAACCAAACACAATGCTTTGATCCACTAGTTGTTCTTATGACAAACTAGGCCGGTTTCTTGGGGTGTTCGAATTTTTAAGGCGCATCTTAGTTACAATGCGCCGAAGAAATTATTGTCAGAAAAAAGATGCTGTCACCACAAAACTTACAATTAAACTTTAAACCTTGACATGACAAGGATAATTTACAATGCCAGTAGCCCAAATATTTTGAGGCAGAAACTAAACCGGTCTAGCTTGTCGTAGTGGGTCAAACGCTATTTCTTCTCACACATCACGTCAAAGAACGCACCTAGCAGCCTAGGCCTATTCAAAGATCCCGCTATAAATCAATGATTGATTATGGGCTGCTCCTGTTACTGAAGACTTGAGCTTGGTTCTAACCGACTGCCACTTGGCGGATTTTAGTACAACCGACCCGTTACTATACTTTAATTTGGACGAGTCTCAGGCTTGCGACTATGAGTCCCCAAACTGTCCAAATAGCCGACCTTCCCAACCAGCAATCCACCGGCGTGTCAACAAGTTGCTTGGCCATGCTATTCGCTAATTACACGCAGTCCACAACATATCATACGTTAATGCTGGCATGCATACCGTACCGGTACATATGTTGATGGGGATGGGGTGGTTGTTGCTTGGGGACAGAAACCAAATACCTAAACAAATAGGAGGAACCTATTCGACAGCAGCATGTAATTATACGTACAGATTAAACGGTAACGCGCATGCGCTATTAACGGCAAATATCACCATTAAGGTTTCCATGGCTTTAAATACTAAATTCACATCATTAAACTGTAATATGACTACATCAACTCTAATGCGATTTTGAGGGGGGTAGAGGAATCTGGACATCCTTCCACCATAATGAGGGGCCATGGCCCGTTTTTATGTGTAGCCTATATGTTACTACATTAAATGCTAAATGCCGTAGCGTGAGCTGCGTGGCTCTAAGTTATTTGTCAGTGATCTACTTCTTTTCACTCCATAAGCGAGGGGACATGTTCCCACCACCCACATTCAATTTTAAATCGTATGGGATCTGCCGGAATGTTCATTCTCAGGCCTACAGGACGGATCCTGGGTTTTCCAAAAAAGGGGGTGGTGTTTGCCCATCTAAATATAAAAGAGAAAATATAGATTGCCATCCAAAAACGACAAAATGTTTTGGTTTGGTATGACGTTTAATATGCATTCTGGACGGGAGCCCAATGTCGTAAAATATATGTATAGTCCTGATATATATTTCACAAAATGCTTCAATCACTTCTGGATCTGGATTTATCATTTTAGAGAGGTTTCCTATTATATCACCTCATTGGTCACCCAGATGCAAGGGAAAGTTGGGATGGTGGTCATCACATCAAACAGCGGATTGGTGGGGCGCGGCTAGCTATCATAAAACTGGAGGATCATCAAATTAGTTATAGGTTAGCGCTGTTCATATTATGTGCACTTTCTTTCTATATCAGATATGCTAATATCATAAGTTGTGGATTCTATGAGATGAAATGAAAACATTGTTATAATCATAAACATTAAAGATAGATGGTTTTACTTTTTTGTTACTTTTAATTTAATTTACACAACTGGAATGTATAGTAATAGCACAAAAACAGTAATAATACATGTAGTTACAAAGCCATATAAAAAAATTGAAAGACTAAAATAGTATTTACAAATGAACACAGGATCAATACACTATACACATGATTAATATATTGATCTAAGAAAACCTTCATGACTTGTTTTATGCACTAATACAAATACAACATGGTCCCAAGTTATTTAAAACAACCTGAACTTTCTTATGTAAAATTGAATAGGCAAGATAATCTGTTTTAATATATCATATCAGTCACTTTCCAAACTATTCACTGTGTCAATGTATAAGCACTACACCACCTATAGTAATTTAATTGACTGGAATGATTTAATTGTATCTATTACACACTAACATATTCAAATGGTGGACCTGAACTAAAACTTTTTATATGCAGGTTTCTTCACTAGAGAATTAGCTATCTTCAATCTCTCGTTAAATTTGTCTACATGCATTTTCCAATATTTCTTATTTTTTCTTTTCGATTTTGGAGACAGTAATTTGTACCTTCGATAATATGCTTAAGGAGCTGGGAGTTTCTAAAGAAGCTCTTTTTTATGGCTACTCCGTTTTCCTTGTTCATATTATACCATACATAATAAGCACCAGCATTTCTACATTTTTTCTGATCTTTCCCTTCTTTAACCTTAACTCCAACTCTTGTTTTTTTCTTAATTACACTTGACATGACCGGTCTCTTTCTAAAATGTTTCTCTTCAAGGATAATGTGTTTGGTCATATTATCACACACAAGCTTTATCTGATACTGGGAATAGGGTTTTCGGCTGTTGCTTTTGTGACAATCAAAAATATATTAGTAGTTTACAATTACATGGCCCAGGCGCAGAGCTGCACTAAGTTGACTAGGGATGGTATTTGTTTCAGCTATACTTGGGTTGGCCAGTACAAGGTACTGTTTAGAGGACAAACACTTTCCTTTCTCTGGTAACTTTGGTATACGACCATGAAGAATGAAAGCAAGATCCTGATGACTTTACTGATTTACCATCCTGCTTAATTCTCATTTCTTTCTTTTCTTTTTTGATACTTCTCTACCAAATTTGAATCTTGTTTGCCGATAGATGCAAAAGCTTGTATTGCACAAATGCAGAGCAAGCTTCCATATATTGCATACTACCATCACCTTCAAGTATTCCATATGAAATACGTTTATACATATTGCACAAAATAGAAAAAATGCATCTAAATTGTCCTTCCCACCGTTCTTAGTAGTATGTGCATAATAAAACATGTTATGCATATAGTTCACATGTTCCCCTCCTTCTGACTGGAAACGGCATATTGGAAAAGGAAGTTCCTTCAGCAGAACTGGGGCTATATCTATGAAATTCATTATATAGGGTGTCAGGTGTTTAGCTGTGTACCTCAGTTTAAATAGTTGAAAGTAACACTCTGCATGATACTTGTACGATTCTACAAGAGAAGAATTATCAGTCCAATGGTGATGATCAGCATTCTTGGAACCATCTGAAAAACCTTCTTTAAGTTTTGGTGGGTCATCTTTTTTTAAGATACACACCATTTGGTAAAAGTGGTGCCATATTGTCATTACAAGATCTATACCTTTGTATTTGGCATTGAGTTTGAGCTCTTTTTTCAAAGAGTTAGACATAGTATTTGTTGTTACTCGTGTATCACAAACATTTGTCATTACATGTGGGTGTGCATCATCCATCATAGGAGGTACAGGTGCAATAATTGTCGTTGCATGGTCCTTATTTAATTTGATCTGTTTCAAAGAACCAGAGTTGTCAAAGTGGATATAAAAACCACCTTGCCTAACACTCCTTAAATTTATGTTATTTTCAAGATTGCTGATACGCTCTTCCTTTAATGACTTCACACTAGCTGCTATTTCTGAATGTTTGAGACTCTCTGATAGAATATTTTGCACCTCTAGAGTCAAAGCTTTTTTACAATTCTGGCTATTCCATGAAGGAGACAAAACTCAGTCTGCTTTAATGGAATTGAATTCAGTATTGCATTTGGATATTCCCTGTCAATATTAGCAACAAGATCTAACCTTTTTCCACTTGGGGCTACGTTGCCCTTTTGTGCTTTGGGAATTTTGGAATATATATTCCAACCTAGCTCTGAAGTTGGGACAAGAACACCTTCTCCATCCAACATGGCTTCCAAAAACATTTCATCACCAGTAAGATAAAATTTATTAGACTTTGCACTGAACCTTTGAACAAAGTTATTGAGCCAAATGGATGGATAACCAAGATTTTCTTCTAAGTTATCCCGGTTGTCACCTTCATAGAAAATGGTAAAAGGGAAAATCACATTGGGACTCTGAAATTTGTGTCCATGGAGGTAAGCTTCATTACTAATCAAGCTCAATGATAAGAATGTACTAAATCTTCCCCCAATTTCTCTCCCATCCCCATATAATCTCCAGTGGGAGATCCCCTAACCAATAAAAATAAAAAGACAGCAACTCATAAAGCCTGGAAGGATCAATTTGCCAGCCAATGGAAGTTCTCTTTGGACAAAGAACAACATAAAACTCCCTCCAATACAACATTTTTCTCTCTCTTTCTTTTCTTAATGGTGGAATTTGATTTGGAAGTTTCTTCCTCAGTTGGTCAATGAGTCTAGTACCACTAAAGTTTTCCTGATAATAAATCTTCAACTGTTAACTTGTCTTGCTTGCTGATATTTTAAAGCAATGTTTTGTTACAATTGTTCCCTTTAAGAGATACATTGACTTGTGATAAAACAGATACCACATCTTCCTTGTTCAGAAATTGTGATTTACTAGCCTTTGTCATGGATAGAGATGGTTTTATGATGGATGAAATTGCATCTATGAGTTTGGATTTTTGCCCTTTACAGTTTTGTATGAAAAAGTCTTTAAGTAGCTCATGGAAAACCAATTTTTGATTTTTTCCCCGTTTGTTTTTTGACAATGACTTCACTAGTAGATTTGTTGTTGTATTTGGGTGAATTGAAGCAAAATGTCTCTGTAGAATCTTTGATAGGTCACTCTTCAATTGAGACCGTGTGTCATTCCACCAAGTACTTTGAACTTCTATTAGAGCCATGATAGCATCTAATCTAACATACGTTCTCCTCTTACCATGCCATTTAAATGCCATCTGTTTTGTGAACCCCAGTTTAGTGAGCTTCTTATCAATACCAGCACTTTCCCATAGCTTAAGGCAGGCAAGAAAGACCACTCCTTCCTCTACAATGTAAGGTACATTAATGCCACACAGATTAAATACTGAGGTAGGGACACTTTTGGTAAGTAATTCTTGTTCAAACTGCTCATTTAAGTTAACATTAACTTTTCTTTTCTTTGGAAAACATGTTTGAGATTTATCAGATGTGATTTGATCATTCTGGTGCATTTGTTCTTGACATTCTTCGGTAGCAATTTTTCCTTGCGTGAATGGTTTTGTAGGACTCTTTTCACATGATCATGATGTCAATTTGGAAACTGTACCTTCAGCCTTTGACCTAGTTGGTTGTATGTTTGATGGTGTAGTGTTACTTGCAATGTCATATTCTTCTTGCACAAATTGTTTTGTATACTGCTGTTCACCTGTCATTTTGGGGACTGTATGTTCAGCCTTTGTCTTCTTATTTGGAGAACACTTTGTTTTGTCAAATCTGGAGACAGTATGTTCAGTCTTTGCCTTCTTATTTGGGGAACACTTTCTTGGTTTGTTAGATATAGAGATAGTATGTTCAGTCTTTGCCTTCTTATTTGGGGAACACTTCCTTGTTTTGTCAAATCTGGAGACAGTATGTTCAGTCTTTGGCTTCTTATTTGGGGAACACTTTATTGGTTTGTTAGATATAGAGACAGTATGTTCAGTCTTTGGCTTCTTATTTGCGAAACACTTTCTTGTTTTGTCAAATCTGGAGACAGTATGTTTAGTCTTTGGCTTCTTATTTGGGGAACACTTGATTGGTTTGTTAGATATAGAGACAGTATGTTCAGTCTTTGGCTTCTTATTTGGGAAACACTTTATTGGTTTGTTAGATATGGAGACAGTATGTTCAGTCTTTGCCTTCTTATTTGGGAAACACCTTATTGGTTTGTTAGATATGGAAACAGTATGTTCAGTCTTTGCCTTCTTATTTGAGGAACACTTTCTTGTTTTGTCAAATCTGGAGACAGTATGTTCAGTCTTTGGCTTCTTATTTGGGGAACACTTGATTGGTTTGTTAGATATAGAGACAGTATGTTCAGTCTTTGCCTTCTTATTTGGGGAACACTTTCTTGGTTTGTCAAATCTGGAGACAGTATGTTCAGTCTTTGGCTTCTTATTTGGGGAACACTTGATTGGTTTGTTAGATATGGAGACAGTATGTTCAGTCTTTGACTTCTTATTTGGGGAACACTTTCTTGGTTTGTTAGACATGGAGACAGTATGTTCAGTCTTTGCTTTCTTATTTGGGGAACACTTTATTGGTTTGTTAGACATGGAGACAGTATGTTCAGTCTTTAATTTCTTATTTGGGGAACACTTTCTTGGTTTGTTAGACATAGAGACAGTATGTTCAGTCTTTAATTTCTTATTTGGGGAACACTTTTTTGGTTTGTTAGACATAGAGACAGTATGTTCAGTCTTTGATTTCTTATTTGGGAAACACTTTCTTGGTTTGTTAGACATAGAGACAGTATGTTCAGTTTTTGATTTCTTATTTGTGGAACACTTTCTTGGTTTGTTAGACATGGAGACAGTATGTTCAGTCTTTGATTTCTTATTTGGGGAACACTTTATTGGTTGGTCCGATTGGTTGGCTACATGGTGTGTATACTCTGTGTTGATATCTGATGGTGAAATGTTGCTTACAAGATCATTTTCTTTTATTTGTGAGAATTGCATTGTATGATATGTTTCACCTGATGTCATTTTGGAAACTGTACGTTCAGTGTTTGACTTCTTATTTGGGGAGCACTTTCTTGGCTTGTCAGATTTGGTATCATTTGGGTTTTCATTTATATTTTCCTTACACTTTACATGTCTCTTAGCTGTGGCAGCACCAGAAAGCATGCATGTTGTTGAGGACTGTATTTTTCCTTTCAAGTTAGTTACTTTATGTTTACCATTCTTACCTACTTTAATCCACTGGTATTCATCTGCCTTGTCAGGGCTGAAATCTAACTTTATGTTACTTCTTTCAGCTAAACTATCACTTAATTTGGAATTATTTCTACCTATTAGCACATTCTCCTCCTGATCCAGGTTTAAAAGCTTTGCATTATCATTCTGTTTGTATACCAAGAATTGAACACCTGGTGAGTTTGGAGAAGTGATATGAACCTTTGATGACGAAAGAAATGCATTCTTAGTTATGGCTCCTGCAAATGATGTGTAAACATAGGGATATGGCCAATCATACTTATCTGGCAGACTGTCAATGTTCACAAACCCACCCTCTTTAACATGCCGACAAACACTATAAAAATATCCTGGCCGCATTACAACTGCTCCTGTCAGCAGGTAAGCATCGGAGAAAACCATAATTTCTTCACTAATATGAAAAGGAACAGACTGGCAATTTCTTCCGTTTACTAGGCCTAATTCCACAACAAGAAATTCTGAAAGGGAGTACATCCCATTTTTGTGCAGCGCTTTTGAACCACATATCTGACAAGTTGAATATCTCTTACTGAGATAGCTTAGCTCTTTCTCCACGCATATGTTAATACGGCCACCAAAACGTTCATTACTTGGAACACTTATTAAGTCTGTAGATGATGATGCTTGTGTGAAATTACCACAAGTACCACAAACCAACTCACAAAGATACTGGCTTGAAAATGCAGATTGACATTGACTTAACATAGATTGCACCCTTGCAAATATTTCATCCTTCCCTTCACCTCTATTACCATAAGCATTACCCAAATTTGTCTCTAGCCAATTCCATATAGTATCTCTCATGTCACAAGTAACTACCCTGTGTGTCTCCCTCTTGTGGCACATCTGAAGCTGCAAATTAATAAGCTTGCCACTACTACACAGACTGCTCTGAATATCAAATTTAAAAATTGCCTGATAAAAAACTTCCATTAATGCATCCACAGCACATGATGCCCCATGCCTGTGATAATGGCATCGTAAGCCATTCAAAAAATAAGGAACACGGTGCACAACTACTTGTTGTGCCTTGCATAATATGAAACTCGATTTTGAAATGAGTCTTCAGGATTTCAATTAGCAATGGCATTGTTATATATGCAACCCAGGAATTTATAGCATTGCACATCATAAATAGTGTTAATTACGTTTGAACTCACTTTGAGGTATGACATAATATACATCACTTCAAAAGAATTGTAGAAAACTAGTTATGCATAAATAACATCGTATTCTGATAATCAGAAGGATACAATCAAGTTCATGAGTTGCATTTCTAAATAATTTTCAAACCCAATTAGCAACTTAAATACCAATTTACCATAATAGAATGCTAATTGAAATCCAGCTGATGCAAAAGTCTGGTTGTATCTCAGGCTTTTGCAGCATTAAAAACAGGGTGTGCTTTAAAAGCTTTAGTCACACACACACACATACTAAAGCCTTCAAAGCATTGTTGGGCATGTATGAAGTATTTCTTCCTTTTAGATTTTGGACAAATCCTGTGAGTAATGGAACAAACACCTCATCCAGATTAAGCCTCAATTTTAGCTTTTCTAAAATGAAATCAAATTCATCCCCAATTAATATGTGAATAATATTTGCTAAAGCTTCTTAATATTTGATGAACTTAATGGTTGAACAGAATATGTAATGACAATGAGAAATACTGGGTGGTAGTATTCTAATGCTAAAATTGAGGTTTGATAAATTCAAACTGAATGATCTTTAAGCAGATACATGACGTTGCAAATCCTTCCTATATAAACTAGGATGATCCTGCTCCCGGCAAATGGCAATCTTCACTTTTCCATGAATGCAGTCATCACTGTTGAGAAACAATATCAAATTTGTTACAAACAAGCAATGCCCTTTTCTTCTATGTCCCATCTTCCATCTAACAGCCTATCAAGGTCACCTAAGTTACCCTTGTGCATAGAAAATGTTATTCTTCTCTTTTGAATAGGGTGTAGGCTGAAGATTGTGGTGTCCACATCATGACGAAACAGGCCTAAAACAAATTTCCTCTGCATTGACGTGCTTCTAAACGCTTTCTTAACCTTTTCTAAAAGCACCTGTTTAAGTTGTTGTTCCCTGTAGATCTATCGAATGACACAATCTACCTTCATATGTGCCTGTACCTTCTGGAACTCAGCAGAACGGGCTTCATCCAACCTCTTTCTGTCTCTTCTTTGGAGTTTTATGTCCTTTCTCTGTAACCTGGAAACTGGCATCTCTACAACAACCTCATCATCCACACTTCCTTTAGCATATAAACCAGAGGTTGAATTACAGAGTGTCTTCAGAGCCATGTGAATATTGCCACCTGGCATGGTGAATGTATCACCACAGCAAATCCTTTGGTTGTTAACCCAGACCGAGTAGAGGTTACAACTTTCTAAAAGAGAAACAATATATACAAATTAGTAATAATTATGAAGCCTAAGCATTCAACCACTAAAACAAGAGCCCAGAGGCACTATGGTTTCATGCTTAGAGCACTATATGGCATTACAATGGTGTCCTCTTAAATCACTGATGTTTTCCATATGTGACCTCTGGAGATGTCATTATGTGACCTAATACTGGATGGTTTATGACCTGTGATGACCTAATATT
>JAODAF010406007.1:0-14813 GCA_027574765.1 Molpadia intermedia
TATGTTATTATGCCTTATGTGATCCAGTGTGCCTCCCCTATGTTCCACAATAATCATTTTAAAAATTGCATCGGAACCATCTACGCACAATTGCGTTCTGGTTTGAAAAGATTTCAAACTTGCTGAGTCGCTTTAATCCCTTCACTCTTTTTTTTCTCTTTCAGGGGTTTATGGAATGGACCGGGTCTAATAAGAAAGTTGGCTCATTTCGGATTCTCCAATTAGTACTCTTCGCATCTCTTCTCATCTGTTTCATAATCTTTCAAATATTTTACACTTCATCATCATGACATGATTTTTTCATCTAAAGAGGTTTTTTTTACTTGCTCCTAGTATGCAATCTGACTACTTTTCTACAAAAAAGGCTGAAATTTGGGAATATGGTGTTGATTTTGTGCAAACTTAATCTCATGTCACAGTTTTGTTACTTTTTTGTGCTTTTCAATGGTTGAAAAATAGTATAAAAAATAGGTGAGAAAGGGACCAAAAATAAGAATCATGTTTGAAATGGCTATGCATGCATACCAGGAAAAGAAACAAAGCAGCTTACTCAACACAAAACCAACTGCTATTTTGCTGTACTTATTATCCAGCTTAGGAAGGCCAGCCATATGTTTGATCATGGATGAACACTGGCTTAACATGCCTTCTCTTTTCAACCAGTGTTCAAATGCTAACAGAGAAAACAATCAATATCATCATGCATGACAATCATTTAACTTCCTTGTCCGATGGGTAAGAGGCATGTGGGGTGAAACTCATTTTATAAGAATCCCAGGAAATAACTCAATTATCTGATCATTCAATGTGGTAAACAACATTTATTGTTTCACATGTTGGGGAAAGGTTGTCACAATACCAGGCTGACAAATGTTGCGGATAAGGAAACTTGTATACCTATTTTCAATTTTTTCACTTTTCATACCATTTTGTTTTCATGTGCACTTCATCCTAACATATACCATATATGAGAATGTTAGCCTAAGCTTTATATATGACATTGCTGGGCAACTACGCACATTGTCTTTAACAATCTAACTGCTAACAAATATGTTTAGGTTACACACTTATTCACTGTTTATAATTTTAAGGATTTGAAGATTAGTGGACAAATGAACAAATAACATACTAATATTGATTTTAGAGGATTATATCACCATGACAACCAAAGTGTTTGTGTCTTCCATTCTGAAATACTTTCTGTTTTGTTTTTCGATTTGAATTAGCATGTAAGATGGAATCATTCACATAAAATCATGTGTAGTATTAATGTTGTGATATGCATGCATATATGTTTACAAAGTTACATTTTGTTTGCACCATATGATATATAAAATTATTTTACCAATATTGCATGGGCCTGCTGAGGCCATTGAATTCTGCAGAAACAAAACACTACTACATTAAATTACTTCTGTTATATTTAAGACATTCTTAAGCACTGCCTGATATGTTTTCAGTTTTTTCCAAAGCTTTTTTTGTGAATTATTAAATGGGTAATATCATCAAATGTAATTCTCCCCCAAAACTGCTCAACTATGACAGGGTTTAGACAGAGATCTAATTAATAGGAAAATCAATAAAATTGAAAATACAGAATAAATCTGGAAAATAAATATTATATAATCAGCACAAGGTGAAATGATATATGGATTCATTGTTAAATGTATCTACATTCTACTCTTGTAAGCTTTGCAGAAATTGGTGTTTTGGAATGTTTTCTTAATTTATCTATACTGATTGGTATAGCATAGTGGTTTAATAGAGTATCCATTTTAGCAACTGGTCTTTGGAATCAAATCTTTAAGAAATCAAGAATTTAAGAAACCAAGTCTTCCTGTTTGATGTTCAGCAGGGTATTGTGAAAGTGTAAACTTGTATACTCCATGGCGGTGTGAGAACATTGTTTGGAATGGATGGAGAGAATAATACTTGATGCAATCCATCTGAGACATGTGTAGCTCATATTGTTATCTCTGACCGAGCTGCTGGAAAAAGGTTGTAGTATTTTGCTGTATTGAATTAGTTGATATAGATCTTGGTAAATATTTGGAGTTAATTGTCATGGTTTGGGTGTTAATTGTACAGTGCCTTGTTAATTCATAAAATGTGTCTTCTTCAGACTTAATTTTGGGAGTAACACTTTAACTTTAATACAAACTTAAACCCATTTTATATATTCTTTGCTATTTTTTAAAAACTTAATATAAAATTGAATTATTTATCTATTGTATGTAGAATATTTTAATGTAATTTTGATCCAGGGTACTTGTAAGGAGTGAAAATTATGATGCATTCCACTGGGCTGATAATTTGTGAACCCATGTGTACAGGCCCGTAGCACCATTTGTTTTAGTGGTGCAGCAGTGGTGTTACTATCTAAGTGGAGCGCCACCATCGGTTGGCGTGGAGCATACCAAAGTTTTTAGGAAAAAATGTTACCTCTAGATCGCCGGAAATGATACTTCCCAGGTCTTGCAAGTTGTATTCTACATCCTCTATTTTGGAGGAACTTAATCCTATTTGTCATAAAATGTACGATCACCAGTAATATTTGTTTACCATAAATATTCATTTTACCTAAGTCCAACAAATGCATTTTTATTTTCAGATAAATTATGGAATGAAATAAGTTTTAATATTTTTTGCCGTGGAAAATCGGTGGCACTAAGTTTGGTTGGGGATAGTGTAGGGGTGGGGTATTACCTCAGAAAATACTGGCATTTGTTATTATTATTTCCCCTTTTTTTTATGGCAAAAAAGTGGTGCGGCGATCGCCGCACCAGCTGCTACGGGCCTGCATGTGTATATGTGGGTGGAGTGGGATTAAAATGATAATTGGTAAACCAAATTGTGTATGGTGTGTGGGGTGGGATATATAGAGGAGTGAGCTAGGGTGAACATGATAATTGTAAAATCAAATTGTATATGTGGTGTGGAATTGGGTGGGGTAGAAGAATATCATTGGTAAATGGTTAGGCAGGATAAGTAGCTATATGTTTTTTTTCTAGTTTAAATAATATTACTTAATATTTTCCAATAAATATTCAAGTTTGTTATATCTTTGTGTGGAGTATATTTGGTGGTGAAAATATCACAGCACATCACTTGTAGCATACATGTAGCCATGTCACATGAGTTTTCGGTGACAAACATATATCTTCAACATGCAATATGCAAATGAGAAGTTAACTACAGATGTTGTTCATTTTGAACAAATTGAAGAGAGGTTTTCCACTTTCCAGTAGTCCACTTTGACTAAGTTTTGAGTAATTCACCTTTTTGTGTTTCTTTCAATTGTTTAATTTTTTATGCATAATAAACTAAGTATAATAGTAGGACTTAGTGAGTTTTGGAAAAGTGAAGGATAGTTTTAATAAAGTGTAAAATGAGTTATGCTCTGTTTAGTTTATTTGTGATTGTAATCATGAATGCTGTGTGCTTTCCAGTTTTGGAAAACCTCTCTTCAATGTTCCATGTATGACATCAATGACTGACTTATTTATGGGACAATCAACTATCTGTAAGTTGAAGTGTTGCTGTTGTGTGGTACGTCATACAGTACCTTTAACCACCGTGTTTATGAATCTCTGATGAAAGTAGCTCTAAGTATGCTGAAGTGTTGGATATGCACCAACAACTAACATCAATGCTGAATGTAAACCATTACGTCTACATCATATATTATAATGATTTTCCATCATTTAATGCCAAATTGTTGATACAATAAGGCTTGTTTCAAGACAATCCTGTGTTTGATGTTGACCTCTGTAGATCTTCCACGGCCCTAAACAGCCGGATTCTTTTAAAAATATAAGGACCCATATTGACTATTTATAAATTTAATCCTTGTTCCCTATATTGAGATACTGTTTTCACCTCTACCAAAAGCAGTTAAGGTGTTGCTGTACTGTGAAGCACATATATATCAAGTATAACATCCAACATGTGCTTTACCAGAACACAGTTAACAGTGGGCACCATGTTGAGTGGTGACATGCATGGTTAGGTCTGTGAACCATCTGAATGATATCGGAACCAATAAACATGGTGACTTTTGGTACCAATATCAGTGAAAACCACTAAGAATCACCAAAATAAAATTCATGTTGTTGGTGCTTATACACTGCAATTTCTAAAGGACATTAATTTGGTACAGTAATGGTGGACCATGTGTTCTACAAGATAAATCAATTGACACTATTGAAGGTATTTTAGGATTTTATTCAGAGCAGCAAAATTCACCAAAAGACTTTAGCCTGATACATACTGAGAAAGTGATTGTTTTGTATTAGGTCTCTGTGAAGGGTAATATTAGGTTTCTGTGAAGGGTAATATTATCAACCATTCTTGCAAGGCTTTAGCACTTTATGTACAGAGTAGTTTCCAGAGTGCAAGACTGGATCTATGGCCAGCCTGCAATCTTGCATCTGTAACATGTTCATGATGTGATCGTAGCCATGGAACATTTCCTTCTTGGTTTGCTAAAAATTCTGTGTAGCAATGCCAGTGACAAGTATATCTTATATGCTCTCTACGACAGTTTCTGCTGCAAGGGCTAACCATGGTATTGGGATACCTCTGATGATGAAGGATTGCACGGCTAGCTCTTTAGAGATCAGGACTTTGTTGACAGTTTTATAAAAGCTGTATTCAGTTCCTATGGAATTAATTCATAAATATAAATAAATATTGCATAAAATGCAAATATTTTTGTCCTTTCTTCATTTGGTCTAGTAAATGTTGACTTTCTAATTTTGCAGGTCTATATCCCTATTGGGGGTGTGGTGATCAATGCCATTGTCTACTATTAAATTTTGTGGTGAGGTAACGAGAAACCAATCCATGAAATATCTACTATATACAATATAGTTTTCGCCACAAGTGCATTATATACAGAAAATGTAGTTTCTGGACACATATGTTTGGGACCTTGAAAAATTGGTAACCTGAAACAACAAAATCAATGGGCATTTATAGACATCTTGGATGATTATTCAAGCAATATCAACAATCTTTAGACCATCTGTCCCTCCCTTTAAATACTAGAGTACAGAGGCAAGATATAAAATCTCATTTTTCAGACCCATTGAACCCCTATTGCCTGGGGAAGGGCAAATTTCGCATATGTGACCATGCACAATTTTATGCTAGAACATGGTATTCTTAACAAGAAATACTGTGCTTATGGTTAAATTCTGGTTGTAGGTCCTAGGCAAAATCTGGGAGTCAAATCCTATCCACTACCCACAAAATTAATAGATATTTGAATCTGTTAACTGTATTCCAGAGTAAACATTAACTTGGTTAATAATTGGAGAAACTATAGCTGCAATCTGTTTATATATTGTGTTATGCTCCTTTTTCATACATCTACATTATACAGCTATTCCTTGTGATCACATAACCTCACAGGAATTTTTCTAAAACTGGTGAAGCAACCCGGGCTGACCGGGCTTGATAATGTAAACACAGTTTGGATATTGGAATTTCTGAAGAATTTATTGGCTGCAATATTCAATGAAAAGATTTGATTTGTTAGAAACTCACTTTATACACTGTTAAATAGCCACTGTTTGAAACCTATAGGGATTATACCTTGGGGCTTCTGTCATCATAATTTGTTAAGCTTATCCTATATCCTGATTAGATTTATTAATAGACAAAGAAAAGACAAACTAACTGGATATATTATTGATTTATTTTTATTTGCAATCTCTGATTAATCCATGCATTTTGAAAGCTACAAAATATACATCTTTGTATTTGCATCTCTATGAATTTATGTACATACCTAATTTGGCTGATATTTTTTGCCATTTTGGATAATAAAAGAGGGAACTAAATTCATCTCCTAGCAACATTGCACTCATATCATGATGAAGTACAGTGATCAACTGCACAAAACACAAACTTATTTACACAGTGGCAGGAAGTATTCTACTCTAAATGCACAAAGATTTATATAAGAATGCCGATTGGCTAATGAATGCACCCAAGCATTCATGTGACCTGCTTAATTATGAAATTAATTGAAAGCAACAGGTGAAGTAAAATGCAGAAATATCCAGACACCACAACCAAGAGGAACATCCTTCATTGCAAGCTTAGGCTACATTTTCCCACATATGTTATTTGTTAGGCTAAAAATCATTTGCTTGTAAAACATGGAATCTTATATATATTTATGATAATATATCATTTATATATATGAAACTATGACTTAGAAAAGCAGAGGTTGGGAATCTGGAATTGGTGTAAATGTATATATTTCCGATATGGTGATTGTTGTAGAGACCCTATTGGGTACTTTCAACAGAGGATTCACTATCTGGCTTCATGGCTCAGTTGATACTGATAGAGCATCCACACTAGATAGTGGAAGGTCTCGAGTTTGAATACCGGTGGAGTCAAAACTGCTTTTCACCATTCCAGATTCCCCGGCAAACCTCTACCTTTCCAAATGATATATGAAATAATTATATCAGGAATACCTAACACACACAGAATGGTGGTGAAAGTTTTCATGTTAGAATTAAACATCAAGACATGTCTGGCATTGAAGGCAGTAATCCAACATACATCATGTAATTATCTTGCATACAGACATACTACAATATTGAACATACCACACAGCTTTAATTGTATTTTCCACAACTATTGATCACACCTTGACAGGCTATCTACCTGCCATGGTGTTGAGATATTGTATTTACAAGCTTACTTGTAAAATATATTAGCCTTGCCCACTCATGTATATTAATGATTTCAAATTTCCGTAACATGCACCTAACCTAAGTTAGCATCACCACCAAGTATGAACATAATCAGATAAACCATTGCAAATTATTTAGGTTTTAAGAATGTACATTAAGCCTGTCCCACTCATTCATATTCATGAGATGTGCAACAATACAATAGGGCACATCTACAATTCATAGAATTCCAGAATGACATTGATCCATTTTGTATGATGATAACCATATTTATGAGCAAGCTGTCACATCACACACACATACATGCATACACACATGCAATTATGATCACATAGTTTCCTGAGCACTAAATTGAAACACTAATTGGACTGAATGTGCTCCAATTCTCTCAAAGCTCATCTGAAAGCCATTAAATTCACAGCTTATTTTAAGGTTTGCAAGAAAAATGATGTGCAAAAATTTATTTGATATTTTGTGGTAAATATGGCTTTTAGATTATTGTTTGATAGTCAGTGATATGATCTTGACAGACCTGTAAATTTGAATACCTAACATTCAAGAGCATAAGACATGTCTTAAAACATGCTTCCCAGGACTAGGAATAACTTCTTCTCAAAATTGAAATTGGTTTTCAACAGAAAAACAATTTAACAAAGTAGTAAATAATTTTGAAAGGAAAATCTGTAAAACAATTATCAGACAGAATTTCAAATTAGGCCAATTCGTCAAAAAATCACTCACTTCGGCAATGAATGTGCAGCTAAACTACATTTGTTTATAGTAGGGTGTTCATATTCTTACCATACATCCCACGTAATGCAAAACACCACTTAAGGCTTAAAAATATAATCACAATAAATTTAACATATACATGATACTAAAGAAGTAAACAACGGAAAGTCACTGAAGACAACTTTACATATACTTTCACATAGAAAACTAGAATAACATGAACTACACGATACTGCTTAGTTAGATGGATATTGAACCATTGCACCAATAATATCTTGCACTCTTGAGACTAATAAAATACTATGAAAGAGAAATGGCACCAAACAGATGGCCAAATGTATTAGAATCATGCCAACACCTATACAAGCCATAACTGTAACTTCTGTAAATGTAACTGAAGGGGGTATGCATTAATAAAGGGTATGCTTTTCCACAAGGTTTATGGTTGTTTATAGTAAAGCATTCAAAATTTGCATACCGACCACCCATGTCCTTGGGGGATCATTTGCTCAAAAATGCCAATTTGTGGTCCGATTTTCAAAATTCCACAGAATGACAGAGGCTGGAAGAGAAATTCACTGACATGATTGCTTGAAGAAAGTATTCATAGGGGGAGGGGGTAGGGGGAGAAGAAATCCTCTCTAGTACAGGATTGCAATACATTACAAGGGACTATTCTAGTCCCTAGATCTGAGCTAAACTATTGTGTATGTCATTACTTAATTTACTGGGGGTGGGAGAGGGGGGAGGAGGGAGGTAGAAGCTTGACAAGAGGCTGGTCAAAGAAGGCCACCAGTGCAGAGCCTCTGGTGTGAAAAAGGCACAATGGAAAATGGGACATATTTTTATTCTCTATTGAAAAGGGCAATTCTGCAAATTTTAGATATGTGGGAAAATGGGGTCATTAGATCCAGACTATACCTTACTTTATTGGTTGATATCATTTTTCATATTTTTGTTTAATACCATGTTAAGATTTAAGGTAATATCCCACTAGGTTCAAACATAGCTGTATCATCTCTAAGTTACAGAAATATCAGAATTGTAAAAAAGTATACCTTCAATTTAATTCACAAAATAACAAATATAGAGATATGACCAAAGCTTGTTTTCATGAAAACAAAATTCCATCCTTTGTGCTGTTTCTTCTTAATAATGTAGGCTTCTTATCCTAACACTAAGGCTTGTAGCAGACCATCATCTATGCCATAACTTTCACTATGCAGTATATGACAATAATTTATAACAGTTACATTTATAAGCTGATTTTAATAGAAACAACTTTTCCGATCACATACTTCTCAAAACCATAAATAGAAACTTGAAAGAAAAAACTATATAGATCTATCAAAGTGTATGCTTGTTAAGGCTGCAACCAATGACATATTGACATACACACTTGATTTTGATGATATGGATAAGCTGTATTTAAGTCAAGTGTGTATGTCAATATAAAATATATAGTAACAGAATGGAAGTGAAAGGTGTGCAGGTGTATACTATATACACAGTGGCAGGAAAGTATTCTACTCTAAATGCACAAAGATTATAAGAATGCTGATTGGCTAATGAATGCACCCAAGCATTCATGTGACTTGCTTAATTATGAAATTAATTGAAAGCAACAGGTGAAGTAAAATGCAAGATAAAAATTATTGTTGAACCGATTATCGTCACCGAAATCGGCCGGTATTGCTGTTTTCGGTGCCATATCGGTATCGGCAAAATTTAGGCATGTTGCCAATAATGGGAAGCCGATATTGAGATATGTTTGGTAGCAAAAAATTTTAACTGCTGGATGAATTGATCCCCGGGGTACATCTGTCAGAAGCTCCTGTGACCCTTAATAACCTGTATCAAAATTTATGGCCAAAGTCCAGTCCCCAAAAACAAAATTAAACCAATCACGATAATCCTGCTGTAGTAACTGCACGGTAATATCGTAAAGTTAATACTGAACATATCAACATAATTATGTCTTCACAGAATTTCAGAAATATTATACCTTGTGTCAAGAAATATTTGATTAAAATATTTTTCAAAGCCTTTGGTGTTTTTCAAAGCCTTTGAACTAATGTAAACCACAACTCCTTGCCATCAGTTGACATTACTGTAGTCATGAAAACACCAGCTTAATGTTACCTCAATTATAACGTTGAATAGGCCTAAATCCAGACAAGCATTTTGAATCTTGTACCATATTATGAAATTTCTTTGAATCGCCCAGGTATAATGTTTAATAAACATATCTTCTAAGATTTGCTTAAACTTTGTAAAAATTTCATTATTTTCATGATCATATTAAAAATCAGTGGCACTGTGAATGACCATTGGTGTTTGTTCTGTGATCAATATTTAGGCAAACAATTTGACAAAAATCTGAGTGTAAAGTTTATTTTCTTGGAACCCCGGGGTTACTCATCAGACACATTGTCATGACAACATACGCAGTGCAAATGTGACAATTCATACAGTATTCGCCATTCGGTATATAAGCTGATTAATTAAGGTAGCCTTGCAATGTAAATCTCTAGTTTATTGGAAATAAGTCTAGCAACAGGGAGAAAGTCATTGGTAAGAACGAGCCTTCACAACAAAATATTATGCTATCATGAGAAGCATGAAACGAAAGAAACGCTCTCCAATTAAAGAGAGGAACAAATAACAAAAATAACATCACATATAAAATTTTAAAGAAAATAGGCCTTTTGATAAACTTAGTAAACAAAAGCAGCCATTTTGTTTCCAAGGTAAACTTAATTGATAACAATTTATTTAGATGTCTAGACACCTCTTTCATTAAAATACTATAAACTTTAGATAGTTACAATAAAATATTTCACAAATATGTCTACAAAATAAATGAAATTGGTAGAAACAATGTAATATTCAAATCATTATAATATTACACATATTTATATAATTTAAATTCAAACATAATTTAATATTTGTGCTTCTAGTAATTATTATTAAGTATCCAATCATCAAGAGCTAATAATGATAAAGATTTATTTGGAACATGAATGTCTGAGAAACATGTTTCTATTCCAGAATGAAAAAGTACAATGATACTACAATGTTAGTCCCCATGGTACTCCCCATGGATTTAATACTGATTGTGGTACATTACTATGGTACTACCATAGTATTATTGACAGGGATATGTATTTCATTAACTACACCAAGGGCGCAACCACGTGTTCAAAGTTGGGGGGGTCCCAAGCAGCCAATAGCAACGTGATCTGCGGCGAGCGAAGCGAGCACACCACTACCAGTTGCACTACCAGTTACTTAGTGTCTATAACGCAGCCTAGCTATATAGACACAGTTGGCATGCGAACACGTGGTGAATGTCGTGCTCGTTCCATGCACGTGAGATTGAATGTAGGTCGAATCTAAATGATATTAACAAGGGTTCTATTTAGATATCTGAATCTGAATCACAGTTATCACACTGCACTTGACCACCTGGGTTTTTAATTTATTTTAACTTTCACGAACGTTTATCGGACTATTTTGGACCTCCCCAGAAAATAAGGTCTTCCAGAAGTTGGGGGATCCACAACAAAGTTGGGGAGGTCACGACCCCCACCCCCCCAGTGGTTGCGCCCTTGAACTACACACACTAGACATGTTATAAATCGGTCAATTCAATACATATTATAGTTTAATGCAGCATTTTTCATGCAAAAGTCTTTTAAAGGATGCATTTTAGGGCCTCTAAATTTCTTTCATTCAATGCATTATGGGGTACATTTCTTTAAGATTTCTTAAGTTTTACCGCTTGTCTGTTGTTAAAGTGAGTGAATCTCTTCATTAGTGACTACTGTAGCCTCTATCTCAGTATCTCTGATCACCTGATCAAATACTTGATATCTGTCAATCATACTATGGTAGTACCATAAAGTCCATGATAGTACCGCAGTACTACTATAGTACTTTTTCAGCTTGTTATTTAACTCTTTGTTTTGAGAATTGAAACAGATAGAACAGCAAGTAAAATCCGTTTCCAGAAACAATGTAATATTCACATTAATACCATACTTTACGTCAATTATATTCACCAAAACTAATTCTGGTACTTTGGATTTTCGTATGGGCGAGTGCATAGTGTACAAAATGTGGTTAAAAATATACAGTTTTGTACATTTGTATGGGTTTTCACTCCCAATACTATTCATATACCCCAAAACCAATTGATATATTTTTATTCTTTCTTTTATTTTTTTAATGTGCTGCTAGGAGTAACAGCTACCCTTTGAATCCTGTTCAAATACTGCAAACATCTTAGGGGTCTACTGCCTGTGTTTTGCAATTTTGTAAAATGTAGTGTTTTTTGTTGATTTATTAAAAAACATCCCAAAGACACATGGGTATGGTAACATAATTAACTTATATTAGTGCTGATTAATTACTTTTGTTTCCCAATAGTATATACTATTATGTTTAGATTTTATTGTTTCCACCAAAAACAATCCTCAAAATCTTGCTAAAAAACAGTAAGTTTTAGAACGGAATTGCCATATAGTATTTTTTTACAGGATGTAGTGTTTTTTCTGAATTTCCAAGTAGTAACCCTGCCTGGGACCCAGTTAATGCAAATCAAAACACACCATGCACTCCACTTCCATGAATACAAAACCGACACCGACACAAGATATTATTGGTATAATCGATCGATTACATTATTAAACTTATATAAACATTTCACTAAATCCAAATCAACCCTGTCAGGTCTCAACCAAACAGTTATTCACGTTTTATTGGATCACAAACCTACAAATAAATTTACAAGAATAGAACCATCAAGAACAAAAGTTAGAAAAGTAATTAAAAAATTAACTGACAATATAAATCATGACCTGCCGATCAAGCAGCAATTTGAAAGACGTATCCGTGATTGGGGAATTAAAGAAAAGAATCAAATAAGGGAACCACCAAAAGAATAATTTAGTAAAAAGAAAAATCAATTTCTACATTGCCATGATTAATGAAACAATATATACATATTGCCAGATTAGTGCAGGTGTGTATCTCCTGATTATAATAATAATATTCTCTAATCCAAAATAAACAATTATAAAAGGAAAGTTGTTAAAGACACTTCACCATTCTTGGCCTGCAAAGGCAAATTCCCCAGATAATCCATTCATTATAATTCAACATAAATTGGTGAATCTTTAACAATGATTTCACTCTCTGATGACTATATTCTTTAAAAGTTAGTTTTAATAACAAACTCCACTTATTAATATGTATATATATATATAACAAAAGGAATTTGATATATATATATATAAAAATTGCCAACCTCACTGGTACTTGAACCCAGGACCTCTTGCTCAACATGCAGGCGCCCTTACAATACTTGCCATGAGCAGGCCCGGATTTAGCTGGTGGGAGGCCTGGGGCCCAGCTTACTTGGGGGGTCACTGGGTGGGAGACTTTTCTTTCGTCACCACGCACAGGAGGCCACTTTTGGTGGGGGGCCTGGGGCCCAGGCCCCCTGTGTCCCCCCCTAAATCCGGGCCTGGCCATGAGACCGGATTGAGCAACCATATGGAAAGACAAAACCCACCAAGATTCAATATTTTGGTCTTTTTCATTCCTTTTTGGGATGGAAGTAATTTGGGGTTTCTCTAAACGGACAGTGAAGAAAACCACACTCAAGAATTACAAATTGAATATACCCTGTTTTGATTTTGTCAACCTATGTAAATTCATATTGCAATGATTATTATAGGCCAAATCTCTAAACATCAACAACATGATGTTTGTATAATTTGTTAGATACTATTTTGTGCTGTTTTGGACATTTTAAATTATGGAATGCTGAAACAGATTTGACATGATCAAACTGCACCCTGGGATATAAAGCTTGTGCCACTGAAGAAATACTTACTGTGTCGGCAGTAAAATAATAGGCCTTCTACACCAAACCAGGTAACGCCACAGAAAATCATGCCAGAAGAAATGCATTGTGGGATACAAATACAACTTAGGCAAGCTATCACTTTTCTGCTTCAAACTTGAACAATCATTTTAGATCATTTAATTATTTCTAAATTTTAATTATCAAAATTGATACCATCACAATGCAATACCACACATTTTCTGTAAAGGTACATGTATTTTGTTAACAACAGGTTTATATAATGAGGCCAATGGACACTCCTGTCACCTTAGGAAGATCTAACTAATGAACTGGAGAAATTTCCTCTGCATCAACATCTGAAACATGAAGCATTTTGGTTGTCTTCATCCCTTTCCTATGGCAACAAGTGAAATTCCTCACTGACCGACCAGATCCAAAACTATAGAACTGGATTTTTTATCGGCAATGAGCATCATCCTTGTCATAAGGCCGATTTCCTGTCGTAACTTAGTTATGCACTTTGGGTAATGTTTTTTTTTCTCGGAAATAGTTGCTATGCATGCAATTCCATAAATGATGTTTCCCACATATACAAAATTTCTGTTATGGACCTATTCCAAGCCGCAATGCTCTATCCTAGAGATTATTTAAATTTATATGCATGTTGCAGTTGGGTAGCTGATTTGCAAGCATGAAAACTTATTGGATGTGGGTTACCTGTCTTGGGGTATAAGGCCTCTGATGCACACTATCAAAAATAAGTATCGCCAGTAAAGTGTTTCCAAACTGAACGATTTCTAGATATTACTAATACTCACTCTCTCTCAATCTGGCAGTGATTACCGTTACTTTCAAATTTATCGCAGTTGATAGGAAAGTTATCTTGATTCACTGCCACCTCATAAACAGCATCGACATATTCAATAACGACCCTCTCCAACCACGTATAGGTATTCGGTCTAAAGATTCCGCCCTCAAAGAATCCAAGATGTCCGCCATGCTTGGTTTGGGCAAATATTGCATTTGGAGCCTTCTCTACATACTCCAATGGGCATTTGTTATACTTGGGTGGCACCAGGAAGTCATCTTCAGAATGAAGCAGCAGAATTGGAATCTCAACCTGTAATTACAACCAGAAAGCCAAGAAGGCTTTGTGATTCCTTGCCATAATCTTCAAAATTACCTTATTTTCTTAAGTTTAATACCATTGTTATTTCTTGACTGCTAGCAAACGAAAATGGATTATATGTACACACTAAGATAACCTATACCGTACCGAATCAAGTTTATTATAGATTAACCGTCGAAATTACCATGAGACTTTAAAATGACTCTTGACATGTTCTAAACACCAAAGGATTTCTGTACTCAACTTAATCAACACCAACTGTGAGATTAATTCAAGTTTATAGCAATTATTGATTTAGCCTGATTACAATGTTTTCTTTGACCTTTACAACACACAATAGGTTTCTTGCACACAATATAAC
>JAODAF010407118.1:0-14813 GCA_027574765.1 Molpadia intermedia
AAGTTTGCACAACACGAGTTGGGTAATGCATTTACCCCATGGTTGGGTAAATTATTTATCCATTATTGGTTAATCAATATAGGTAGTTGGGCAATTTGTTACCTAATATTGGTCGATGAATATAATTGTATGAGCAGTGTTTTACCCAATGTTGGTTAATGGAGATCGTTAGTTGGGCAATTTGTTACCTAATATTGGTCGATGAATATAATTGTACGAGCAGTGTTTTACCCAATGTTGGTTAATGGAGATCGTTAGTTGGGCAATTTGCAAATTGAATTAATTTGAATTATCACTAATGTTAATTAAGCCATGGTCAGAATGGTATAGGTTTTAACTTAAAGAACTTGTATATGGGTAATAGATGAAACGTTGGG
This sequence comes from Molpadia intermedia, assembly GCA_027574765.1. Classification (NCBI taxonomy): domain Eukaryota; kingdom Metazoa; phylum Echinodermata; class Holothuroidea; order Molpadida; family Molpadiidae; genus Molpadia; species Molpadia intermedia. Next base: position 378 of record JAODAF010407118.1, read on the forward strand.
CTTTCTAAACTTAATAAGCAAAACAATTACTGAATTTTCATTGTTTTATTAATGAAAACAGCTCCATGTTCACATACATATAAAACAAGTAGAACTAACGCACAAAATGATTTTACACTATGTGTTGATCAATCTTCAACTTAATATATCATAATGCATCATACATTCAGAATGAGAAATCCAAACCATGAATGTGTAGTTGTGTACACTTTGCAAATTCATATCGAGACTACAGTACATGGTTAGTATTTATAACAGCAAATGATTTATAGCCTATCTGAAACACATAAAAAAAATAATGAAAACGTTTAGTGGTTCCAATACCCAGATATAAGATAGACACACTCAAAACAATAGGGTCTAAATTTACTGTGAGAACTTATTAAGCTCATCCAGTTATGTTATTTACTGAGTTCATATATTAAGCCGTTGTCTAATCATGAAAAACCATGGCCATGTAATTACCCTGAACAAATCAAATATTGGACCAAAAGGTTACCAAGTTGATATTTTACATTAAGTCCCACACACTCACTAAAATTCATGAGATGTGCAACAAAAACAGAAGCACAAATCTACACATCACAGAGTGTCCATATGGTTTAACAGTTACAGATGTTTTAAGAAATTTAGATTAAGCCTGCCCATGCACTCATTACTATTCATGATATGTGCAACAAACACAATAGGGCACATCTACATATCATGGGGTATCTACCTGTCAAGTATCACATTGACCCATAATGTTGTTACTGAGATATCATGTTTACAAGCTATTTACGGTGCTAACTTATTAAGACCACTCACTCATGAATATTAATGAGTTTGACATTTTTAAAAACATGGACATATACCAAAGTCAACAACACCATGTCAAGTATGAAGATATTTGACCATATGGTTTCAGTTATAGGTGTTTTAAAAATTTGCATTAATCCCAGCCCACTCATTAATATTAATGAGCAAAACACATCATAGGCACCAACCTGTCAAGTATCACGTTAATCAATACATATCGTTATTGAGATACCCTGTTTAACAAGCTATTTAATGCGTTAAACTATTAAGCCTGTTTATGAATATTATTGAGCTTGAATTAAGCAAGAATTTGGGTATATGCCTACTATCAACTAACATCATCATATCCAGTATGAAGCACAATTATAGTTGTTTTAAAATATATACTTTAGCCCCGCCCACTCATAACAAAACTAGTGTACCATGGTGAAATATGATGGTGCTGAACACTGTTTTGTTCTTCAACCTAAATTCATAGATAATTTTATAGATCGATCTCTATAATGTATTCATGTTATATTATTAACGCTTTAGCTAAATCTCACAAAACAACAAAATACTGCATTTAGTCAATACAAGTTAAGAAAAATGATAACATCCAAAGAAATACCAGAATTTGAGGTATCAAAACAAACTATAAAATGGAACAAGTGCAAACAGACTTTTTAGTATTGCAAATACTAGCAGCATGGTTGATCTAAAAACTCATAACATATTATTGAACCAAAAAACTCATAAATAGTTTATACTATCCAGTACACTCAACAGTCACTTTGAAGAAATAAATGCCCTAATATCTCTGACACAACTCGAAATGTTTGGGTCCAAGAATTCATATATGACATTTTGCAGGAACTGCCATGTCAACCGGCAGTGTTGCTGGTATTCAATATCCAGAATATACACAGACTTAAAACAAACATCTATTGCTTTTAGAAGTGATGGTTGTGGCAGAACATGTCTTTCCAGAATGACATAGGCTTGTGAAGGTGTTAGGTGAGAGCCTCTGCACACTACAAAGGGCTGCGGCATGATATCCCCATCGATGGTCCGGGTGTATTCTTCTATGTCAACAACCTCCTATTGTAGTAAAAGAAAAGTTAGCAATTATCCTATAACAATGATGGGTGATTTAACAAAATATGGCACTTGTGTACTAACTCAGACTAACAAATTTGTAAACTTAACCCATACAGTTCATATGTATCACAGGACAAACATGACTGACTGAAATTCTGAGTTAACACACATTTGCGGTGTTTCGACGAAATTCTAGCGTAAACGAATAGTGCGAATGCAGTAATTAAATGTGATATTTTTTTATGATTTGATTCAATTTAACATACATAATCAAATCAAATGAAATTTACCTTTCAATTATATGGTGTTGGTGTTATTGTGACAATATTCATGATATTAGCATACAATAAGATATTGCCAATCTCTTCGTAATATGACTTCAAGCCAACTTATTTGTTGCATAAAGTTGCCATTTCATAAGTATAGGAATCAACTTTTCACATTATGAATACATCCTACTTGTTTTTACTCATCCAAATAAATAGACTTGGGGATTTGAAGGGAGACCTCATGGATGGTGGCTGGCTGTTTGAGCAAGGTTTATTTATAACACAAGGTTTAATAGTGCCGTCCATGACCCCTTTTCCAGTTGTGGAACACTGTTCTATACTTTTAACAAAATAACATAGGCCTGCCCCTCCTAAAAAATATGCATAATATATAATGTAACACAGCATAACATATCTTCTAAGAACTGACAAAGTTATCAAGTATACAAGTATATCAAGTGACAAGTTATCATGTATACAGAATTGTTAACAGATAATGTTAACCCCCCTCCCCCCTTTCATAACTACATGCATAATATCAAACACATACAATCATGTATCCATAATCAACCAACAACTACATACCAACTTGAAATGAAAAGATTTCCGGTTGCAGAGTTAATGCAAATTCAAGATTTTGACCTTTGACCCATTAATATACATCACATGGCCACCAAAACAATAGGGTTCATGTACTCACCAAGGGCCATTCAAACACTAAGTATAACAATTATCTATTTTTGCCTTGTTGAGGTAGGTAATACACTAGGGTTTCTGCCAAGGGGTAAGGGGGTTTCCCCCTTCTGACAGGAAGGTGGTATTATCCCCCCTTCTCAGATTTGGTTATTAGTTCTATTTTTCTTGTATTTGTTGCTTAAAAAATGAAATATGAAATATGCAAATGCAACGTGAGGCCTATCATTAGCTGTCACTATGCGATTGCGACCTGTTACAGTTTGGTTATGCCTAATTGCACGTACAATACACACGGAAAACATCAATTCCAAGCTCAGATCGGGCTCTATTTCAAAAAAAAATATCTCTTTTTGTTTTGGGGGGAGGGGGATGGGGCTATCTCCCCCCAAAAAATTTGGTCCCCCCTTAATTTTCAAACTTGGCGGAAACCATGTACACGATAAGCCCCACATACACAAACAGCTTTTTTCCATTATGACGAGGACCCTATTGAAATTGTCTTGGTATTTATGCAAAACCTTAACAATACTCTCTCATTTGTTTTCCAACAGAGGACTTCCTGTTTCTATTGAATTTCCATCAGAGGACCTCAAATTCTGTTGTTATGGTCCTCTGTCTGATACGATAACAAATCCACATAGGAAAAACACACAAAGTAGAATGTATGATGTATAAGTTGGTTTCAAACATATTTAAATAGACTTACGGGCTGGACAGTAATGAAGCTGTTTATGGCTTGCTGAGCCGAGCTATGCCCCCTTTTACCCTTTACACCTCGCAGTATTACAGGAAGCATGAAAAAGGCAAGGTTCTTCTTTTGATCTGTGAATAGGAGCATATCATAACACTAATTATTAGCAAATAAGATGTAGCATTCTCAAAGGAGCACTGCATGTATCTAAATAGGGTCGCCTTACTTGTATTGGGAACATTATGGTCAAATTTGAATGCCATTAATTTCTTTGGGTATGTTATGATTTATATTTAAAAAATAATTGATCTACAAAACCCCTTTAGTATTTGCTTGCAAACTCACAAAGAAAAAAAATTACAAAAATATTTTCGGTTTATATGTGGTAGGTAGGTCAGGTTTTATGGCTCATTTTTAACACAAAGGTTTAATAGCGCCGTCCACGGCCGTTTGTATGTCTAGTTGTGGATCAATTGTATTACAGCTTGGGTAAACTGATCACGGTAGCCAAAAATCTTTGGAGTATGCTAACATTACTTTCTACAGTACAGTAACGTTATTAAGAGAATAGAATAATGTACTGCAAACTGCTATGCAGTGTGATTACATGTTGTCTTCAAGACCCCGCCATGTGTTTGTTAGGTTTATTTACGTGATCAAATCGGAGTTATTGTTGTTGTGGTATCGGGAAATGTTATTTATATCGCCGTGAAATTGAGAAGAAAATCACACTTACAAAATGCTTCTTTTTCTATTTTTTTAAAAGGAAGGTCTACTTTATATCAGCAAGTCAAACAAATATATTCAAGACAAGTCAAGTCATGAGTCACTTATCTCCAACTGCAAGTCAAGTCACAAGTCCGAAAAATCGGGACTCAAGTCAGCGTAGAGTTAAAGTCATTGACTTGAGTCAACAACACTGAGCATTTGAATAACACAAATTCATCAAAACAAATTGATGACAATCCAAATGACCCCTAGCATGTTTACTAATGAATTATCATCATTGGTGTTCTCACAAGGCCCTCATTTTGTTTCCTCTTTTGGGATGGGAGAAGGGGGGGGGTGGAACTAATACAAACCAAAATAAAACAGAAATCACCATAACCCCCACGATTTCTATCATATTGGCCTTCTTTCCACTTTTTATTAAGAGTATTAAAGAATTTTCCCTCATACAGGCCTCCCCCTCCCCCCCCCCCATCTCAAACATTTGCACAGTGGAGAACACTGTCCTCATGTCACACAAAGTTTGAGAAAGCAAGATATATAAATGTTTCAGAAACATCATATTAACCAGGGACTCAATTACCTGGCAAAACCAATGTGTTAGAGGTTGGGCAGTGTTAGGATTATAGCTCAAAAGGGGGGGGGGGGCCATTCCAATTTTTAGGGGCAATTGGCTTTTTTGGGGGGTCGTAATCGTTTATGTAAGTGTAAAATTGGACTAGATGAACTCGAAATTCTGTCTTGTTTTCCAGATAATAACATTTAGGTTATATAAATGGGGGAAATTCCCGCATTTTGAAAGCTTTTGTTTTGGTAATTTGCGGATTACCAAATTGTGGGATTCCTGAAATCGTGTGTCCTAATGCGAACACTGAAGTTGGAACACCTACCGTCAGTTAATTTGTTAGGCTCAACATGCTCCAATCCCAGAAGCTCTCTCCAATTGTATTGCTCTCCATATGTAATTATTAAATCTGAAAATTTCTCCCACTTTTCATATAATTTGTTCTGTTTTTCTTTATTGAGTGCTCCAAAATCTTGTTCAATCTGAAATCAAAAGCAGTGCAAGAATTTAGGCATTGTGAAATCATGTATTTACAGTATTGCCAGTAACAACTACATCTATGGACTGTGTATCTTCAAGTGTGTCACCTCTAAGCTTCATCGAGGTTTTGATCCCCAAATGTTACAAATTCACCGAAACAGTACTCTCAACTTGCGACTATTCTGTGTCACCGATAATCAGATTCTGTGGTTTTCTGTTCACGTAGCTATAGTATAGGCCTAGGCCTACACATCTTTCGAAAATAACGGTGGTCCGGAATTCTGGAGGACCACATGTCACTCTTGGCCACTAAAAAATCATTTAGGGTACATATTTTTGCATGTATGATTTCTTAATCATCAAAAACGATGTTGAAAATGGCACTAAAACCATTCTTTTGATTGTTTTTTAAACAATTTACCTTTCAAAATCACGAATGTTTTCATTGGTAGCAGTTCCGCCACACGAACGTTACACAAATATAATTTTTCAAAATTTTGATCTTACAAAAATGTAACAGTAAGTCAATGGAGTGGTTCCATTGACTTTGTACATGTGAGCGATCTTACACAGTAAAATCCCATAGACCTAATCAGAACATTTCTATGGATATTTTACGGAGCGTTTTAATGAAATTGCTACAAACTGAAAATACTGTATGATAAGACAGGAAAAGACTTTCTATTTTGGTTATTGCACTAAGCCAAGCTGTCATCAACAGCAAACTTAGACTGAAATTACATGATGTACTGTCAATACTTTATAAATTTAACACAGCAAATATATTTATTCTGAAAAATCGCAGATTCCGTAAAGTTCTGTGGCAAACTTTTCCATTTTTTTTCATGATCGCGGAAAATCGGTGGCCCTAGAAATGTGCTCCATGCATTTATTTTCATCCCCCCCCCCAATTACAATCCTGGGGGAACCAAGAGACCTACATGTTATAATCAAAACCCTCTGTGATGAGATTTTAAGTCAAAGATTTATTTTTCATATGTGAAAGAGAACTAAATTCTAAGCAGATTAGTGTAACATATTAACCTAGATAGGGGAAGCAGACATTTTACAGTAAACAGACTTGAAGCAAGCAAGGGTGATGACAAAGCTGGACAACCTTCTGGAATTCATTTGTATTTCTTTGAATTTTTAAGTGATATTTGGCTCTAAAATATTAAAATTTTCAACATTATAGATAAGGGGGCTGTTCGGGTATGACAACATATCAGCAACATTTCTGCATTGATTAGGCTAAAATGATCGAAGGGACAATCTCAAAGATGAAAAGGGAAATATGCACTGAGCACTCAGAATTTAGTCTTATTGAACATATGAAAAATAAATCTACGGCTTAGTACAATTTAAAAGAAAAGAAAATTACAAATACCATTCCTTCATCCAACAATCGTGGAAACTCCTCGAAAATGCTGTTCACGTTTCCATTGCTTTCTTTGATCTTCTTCTGTCTGTGAAAAGCAGTTTTGGCCATGAATTCTGCCACTTTCTCTTGTGGTGCTCGGTTACTTTTCAGCCACTCCACCATCATAGTAACCTCATGTGCAGGTATTTCAGGATCTAAGAATGTAAATAAAATAGTTTCACAAGACTAGATGTTCTCACTGCAGGGACACACAAACCTACTAAAGGGCTTAATTTTTTTTTAATTTGTCTGCAAACCACACCGACTGTGAGACTGGAATTATCTTGCTACTGATCCCTCGGATGGCTTGCATCAGAGTCGGGCTTGGAAGAGAATTTGTGAATGATCACGTGATAATGTGACAAACAACGTTGCAGACGAATGCAGACTGTGTTAGAACACATGCAATAGAAAATAAGATTATATTAGCAATATGGTGGACATGCACTCTCTAATGGGATTGGGTGACATAAGGTCAATTAGCATATGGTGGACATGCACTCTCCCATGGGATTGGGTGACATAGTCAATTAGCATATATGGTGGACATGCACTCTCCAATGGGATTGGGTGACATAAGGTCAATTAGCATATATGGTGGACATGCATGACCAAAACAATAGGGCTCTTGTACTCACTATGGTGGACTAAGGTGGTCATACACACAATATGAAGTTTCACCAAAACTTTTTGAGTTATCATGTTTACAGGCTAAGGTGTCACATATACAAACGCATGATCGCATAGAGCTTGGCAAAGAATCAATAATAATAATAATATGCCACAGGGATGGCACTAGACTCAATTTTTTAGAGGTATTTTCCCAGAAAAAAGAGGAAATTCAAACAGTATGCGTTAAAGGGTTAATGTAAAATTATGGAAAATTCTGAGTTTTATTGCACCTGAATTTAGCATAGTAGAAGATATTGCAAACCTGGAAAATGTCTTTCCTTTGTATATTTCACTTTGTTCTTAGTTCTTTTTGGAGATGGTAAGTCATCGGACAGTGAGATTGCCTTTTTTCTCAAATATCGAAGATGTTCTTCCAGATACCCAGATCCTGGTCTCCCTGTTGCTCCTTTGCAATACCAAGCTTCCTGAAAATGATACAAATCACATAATTTCAGGGTTGTATTTAATTACCAATAAGATGTATGAGGACAAGTTCATTATTGCATGCACATATATGGGACTCAGCATGTAGTTTTTTTTTAATCACATGATGAAGGCAACAATATTCCAGCTTGTTCATTAGTTTCATAACCAGAGTGCTGCTACACTGTATAAAATGTCTTTACAAATATATATGGAACTGATTGACAGCACTATTTTTTTTATTTTTGTAAATTTGTCTCTAAATTTACGGAAAATCTGTAAACTGACAGACAAATTTGAAAATTAAAATGAAATACCAAAAGATACTGCAAGTGCTGTCAATCAGTTTCATTTACACACATTTTTTACAGTGTATTTCACAATGTGGTTCCTCTACAGCAGTGGTTCTCAAACTGGGGGCCACGGCCCCCTCATGGAGCAATTTGGGGGGGGGGGGCATGGAGCGTGCGATATTTGCCTGTCCTTCCACTCAATAATTCCCCATCCTCATTTGCAAGGTGTTTGTACGCACTCCTATCCAATTTAGTGTAGTGAGACCCCATGTTGTGTGTCTGTAGCTGGTCGCCGCATTTTCCAGCATGTCGCACGCCATATTACGTGGGGCCATGGGGACGTCAGTGAGCTACCGCCGAGGGGTCACAAGCCAAAAAGTTTGAGAACCACACCTCTACAGCTTATTTTGTTGGTGTGGGTATAAAGTCTGTGCATTTGTTTTTTGGGGGACAATCTTATTTCTAAATATAATTTCATGTTGATGTCATAATTATACAGGGGTGTGGAGGCTCCATGGAGGTTGGGGTGGGTCACCAGGTGTGATAAACTGCATCTATAGGCCTAACCAATCAGATTATGAAGCCCTGCATGATTCCTGGTTATACATAACTATACAAAAAAACAATTTTCAAAGACCTATTATTCCTTCAAAATAAAACAATTTTGTGACACTTTTATTTCATTAGGGGGATTCCCAGACCACTTATTGACAGTTTAGTTAGACCTTATTATCAATTGCTACAGATGGCCAAATGTATTTTAAATTATATTTAAAACTAGTTGAGCACAAGTTATGTCCAGTGGTACAAATTTAAGTATAGTTTTAGGCCTCAGATCAGACACTCCTTTTTCAGCATCCCCATATAATTTTTGAGGTGGTGAATTACCACTTTCCATTAAGGAAAATATATACAAAACACAAATATGATCATAAAAGTGCCATATTCCACTATACCCGAACCGAACCGAAGGTACTATGTTGTAAAAAGAGACATAATACTGTACTTACATAGCCAAATGGGGAGTCTGGATCAGTCAAGCAAGGAAAACAGCGGATAATTCCTTCAGCAAGCGATCCCTTCGTGAAGGAACTTGGCCTGTGCATAAAAATCAAATTTATAATAGTTCACACATTACGGTGCATAATAGCTTTGTCAACTACATTATCTACTAAACTACACTGTCACAAAAGTTCACGTTATATCGTCATTTCGTATGAAGCAGGAAACAAAAATAAGATCAGTTTCAGTGCCCCCTCGAGTGTGATGTAATCTCAAGACGTACTTGTACAGTTTTGAGATAATGATGCCGCTTGAGCATCAAACCATTTATATTGTGCTTTGTCTCATTATCCTTTTATTCAATTCCTCTCTGTAAGAAACTGGATTATTGACTTTCAATAACTGCTCATAGTGTTCTTCAAAAATAACATGATTTTGTTTTTGGTTTTATTTCGACAAAACTGGTAGCAGAAAAATTGTTGTATGGAACAATTTTTAAATTATTACAAAATATGATTATCTGCTAATATTGGCATTGATCTCCATCAGTGGCAGAGCTAGGGATACTGGTCAAGGCGAGAATGGGGCACCAGGGGCACCTTTGAAACTATCTAAGCAGAGTGGTAAAAGCTGATAAGGGCACCAGCAGATCCATTTGAGTCCACCAGAGAGGGGGGGCGACCGCCCCGCTGAATGTATGGTAGCTCCGCCACTGATCTCCATAGTTTTCAAGTATCAGTCTTGTGTCATGAATTTCTAATGGTATACTCACTTATTACCATACTGTTGCATTAAGTAGTTTGTACAGAGATCTACTACGATGCGGCGGTCTGACCTGCTGCAATATTTCTGCTTTTTGATGTTCTCCATTGCCTTTCTTCCAGGTGCATTCTGTATCAGGATATTTTCCACATCCTAGATATAAAAGAAGAGATTATGTGATGAAAGTTTTAGAAAAACATAGGAGAGTTTACCGCTAAATGTTCCATGAATCCGGCTGGTGAAGAACTGCCGTATCAGTTGTACCAGGGGGTCATCAATGGTGAATGTGGTATGGACCCTTTCTCCTGTTTAGCGCAGAGTAAACCAGAAAGCCAAATTGGCTTAGTAATTTCTTACCTATGCTGTATACAGTAGTGCAACTAGACTCTTTCTTCTGGTCTGAAGCTGAAGAAGCTGAATTAAAAGTATGGACAAATATTTTTGCATTTTTAGCAAATTACATTGTATCATTGGGGGCCAGCAAGGAGGGGAAAACTGAAACCCCCAGGCCCCTCTACAGGTTGTAAACACGGTACTTACAAAGTAGACACGTTTTGAACGCTTTAATGGAGGTGGCTGAAATGAGGCATCGGATGAACAGCCTTCTATGGATTCATCAAGGTTGTCAGAGTCCAGGGAATCTGTGTCCACTATGCTGGAATTATTGTCACCTTGTTCCAACTGTGGTAGTGGTTGCAGTAGGCTTACTCCCTCCAATGTAGAGGGCTCTTTAGCCTTCAAAAACTAAAAGTAAACAGCGAAAGATTGGACAAGTCTAACTGTATGAAGAAAAATAACCTATTCATAACAAACTGATATGCAGCCATTATGATTGCGACTTGTGCATGTACATTAACTATCATGCAAGCATTTACATTTCTTCATATAACTATACAAAGCTGAACCGAGGAGCAACGTAGTACTGTTGATTACTGGCACCGTGTATCTGAGTGGCTGTCAGTGGTCGATAATCAAATAGGTCACATGGCTGAATTATTTCTATTTCTGTATCAAGTTCTTGTTGTACAGCAAATGCCTGTCGATGTCTTTCATATTGAATGGTTTTGAATGGGTGGAGAACAAGGTACACATCTGCTTCATTCACAAAAACACACTGAACTTGTCCAAAAGTAGGTCCATCTTCTATCCAGTTTCTTAAAACTGTGGAACCATTTCTGAATTCATAACCTTGTATATCGGCCACTCCAGCTACAATCACTTCTTCTTCAATATCACAATTAAGTTTTGTTGCAATTTCTCTACTCCATTGGAGATTCCCGATACATGTGACTATCTCTTGCTTTATTACCATGTATTTGCCGTCAATTGGCTCTTTAATCAAATTGGCATAACACCGAGCCATCTCATATTTGTTAGCTAATGTTTTACAAATGTTTTGAAAATTGTTACAAATATGTGAAAACTGCTTAAAGTTTTTGTGTTTCCCTTCAAACCTAAGAGATGAATATTGGCACAATGGACCAAGTTGTCTGATAATACTTGGATAGTGAACAAGAAAGTGTTGCTTTGGTGTAAGATTACGTTCTGGAAATACACGGAGAAAGAGCTCATGATGATCTTTGATTAAAGCCTTCAACACAAATGTTGCAGAATAACTAATAGTTCGGCTCATAACTATTTTCAGAATTTCAGTCAATAATAAATACACCTCCCATTCTTGACAGTCTGGGTTAATTCTATCTGCAATCATCAAAGGTAGATGAATCGCCAAGCATGTCATTTGAGCAGCAGTCTGTCCGCTAGATCCACTGGGATTTGATATTGATGATAGCTTGATTGGACTTGGTCTGTTTTTTCTGTCTACAAATCCATAATTAAACGCCAGAATTCTGCTGTTCACTTCACTCAATGTAAATGTCCCTTTCTCAATCAGGTATTTCAAGACAAGATTCATTTCAAGCGGAATAATTCCTTCTTCAAAATCATGCATTACATCTACAACAAAATTTTCAACTGCATGGTAGCCATCAATTTCACTAAGTAGTGATGCTTTTCTTATTCCAGTTTTACTCACATCATCCAATGCAATATCACTTGAGTAGTTCTGTTCATTTCTTAAAAGGGCATGGTCTTCAACTAGCTGTTTTTGCAGAGTTGAGCGATGTCCCTTACAGAATCTACAATAGTAGTTGGCAACAAAACTTGTAACGTATCCTAAAACTGAATGTATTCCCAGGTTGTCTCCCACAACCTGAAAAAGCCATGGTTTTACTCTACCCTTAAACTCCTTTCCATCTATAAGAAGTCCATTATGTGACATGTTCTGCAGGTCATGCTTCATAAATTTTAATACATCATCAATGCCATATTTAGATATGAGGCATGATTTGGCTAATGCTGCAAGCAAAATGTTATCTAACCTGGCCTGATATTTCTGTGGAAGAGACAGGATGCTAATGTAAAATGCACATATCTTATGTTTTCCTCGCTTTGATCCAAGGGGGTTTACTGTCTCAAAATCGTCACTATAAAGTAGTAATGGAATATGTGGTACACCATCTTCTTCACTACATTTGGATTTAAAATAAGAACCATCTCGATATGACAATAAAACGTTAGGATCTCCAGAACAATGGGAGGATAAAATTGCTGACATTACTCCTGGAAGTTCTAAGAAATGTTTCAATGATTTCTGTAATGGGATGTACTGAAATGTTTCTTGTTCATTTACCTGCAGTGGTGCTCCTGTCTTTCTGTCCACTACTGACTTTAAATGATATCCTAGCAATTTTTCCTCTGGAGCAATAAAAACACCCTTTTGTAGAAAATATTTTTTCTGCATATGTGCTGTCCGGTATTTTGAAAATGGATCTTTAACACTTCTGTAAAACGTGCAAAGTTCGTCTTTAGCATCTTCACTAAGTGGTTCCCTGTTGGTCCTCAACAAAATATCGGTCACCCTTTTATCTACATTATCAACAAAATTGCCTATAAACTCTTGTGTGTCACAAATAATTGTATCTACAACAGATGATGGTATATTTGAGGCTTTCAATCTAGCAATGAAAATTGCAGCAGCATCACTACTCTGGTCATTTTCATGATCTATATCTTCTTCTATGTCACTGCAAGAATGTGTATCATCACCAGTACTATGGGTTTCTTCCAATTCAAGCTCAATTTGATCAGTATTTCGATTTACTGCTAGTTCCAGTTGCAAAGTATGCTTTGAAAGAAGATGCTTTTTGTAACCACAGCATGTTCCAAATGTTAATTTACAGTTCCCTTGACTGCAAATAATCTTCAACCTGTGTTGAGTATTAATGCCATGGGCATGTTTCAAGTGAAAGAAGTAAGTCTTAATGTTGCCATGTACACCCCTGAGACACTTGAAGCATGTGTACCCCATTTAGTTCTTTATAATAATTACCTCCTTTCGCCAAGCTTTCAAAAATTTCATTCTAGTGCCAATCTTTGGTATCAGCTCCTTGATCGTACCTTCATCCAACAAGGACATTGCATCCTTGTCTATCTCATTCTCTGAAATAAGAAAGAAATGAGTTCCCACACTTTAAAAATAACATATAAATTTCATCATTAAACTACAAGACCCAGGTGGCGAGCATTTTTCGGTGGGTCGCAAGAATTTTTCAGACGTCATTAATTTCTCTCCAGTTTACATGAGATCGATTAAGTTCTAACTTAAGTTGCAGGGTTGGCGCCAGCAACGCGATCGAGGGAATCGCGCAGTTTTATTTGAATTCCCTCCAGTTAATTATTTATTTAATATGTGCCTCATTTGCATAAAATGTAGTCAAATTCTTTGTAATTAAGTTTAGTGAACAATCTAATAATTGAGCCCAGTGTGGATTATGTGGCATGTTTAGTTTGGGAGATATTCAAGTTATGCATATTAATGAGGTCATGTGACCCCACACATACTGTACAAAATGATTCTTGTACATTAGCTGATTTGCATATTATTGTATTAATCCACTCAAATATTTGTCCACACTTTTATGAATGTATTTCCAACAATTGGTAAAAGTATCATCCAATTTGGTTGTACAGTTTCTGAATAACACAATTTACGCATGCATATTATTATATCATATATTATGACCTGGATTTTTATCCGGACCATCCTGTGCAATACAAATATCCAGGTTTTCGGTTGGGTCCTTCTCAAATATTTGAACCCTAATCCACTTAAAATAGAATGCATTAGGCTAGGCCTATGTGTACCAATTATTTGCAATACAAATTGAGAAATCTGTCAACGATGTCTTCTTTCAGTATTTTTCACTTTTTTAAAATGCTTTTCCGGTGTAAACGTTTTGGGCCATAACTCTTGAAGTTGAACCAAGGCTTAGCCTAGGCCTAACCGATTTCCGTCATCTAATTCTAAACACCAAAATGTTTCTTTTCATAGTCTCCATTCAGATGCCAGAAAAATTTGAGAAAATTAATTTTTTGGATTGACCTCCCTACTACTAGCCTAAGAGTAAGAGATCAAATTTAAAATTTATTTCTGGACCTTTGAATGCAATTAGACAAAATAAATAGCCTAGGCCTAACGTCGTTATAGCCTAGAC
>JAODAF010408229.1:0-14796 GCA_027574765.1 Molpadia intermedia
TATAAACACCAATATTATCAGTGTGGAGCACATGAACTGGCATGAACTACTAACAATTAGTGCCTGTTGCCTCCCGCTAAAGACTCATTTCTTTACTTACTCATTCAGTTGCAATTAACTCTTTTGTTAAGCGCCTAGAGCAGGTACTTTTCGTATCTGCGCTATAGAAATCTCTTGTATTATTATTATGTATATTAATATGTTAGGCTACATATGCAATTGTATAAACACCAATATTATCAGTGTGGAGCACATGAACTGGCATGAACTACTAACAATTAGTGCCTGTTGCCTCCCGCCTTAATTGCGACGTAAACATTTTGGTGCGGTATGATACTTGGCTCGCGGACTAGACAACCAGAAATATTGGCCCTTGGAAGAAATTGAGAACCCCTGCTATGTTTTAATATCTCATGATACATTACTAACTGCACTGAGTTAAGTAGTTTGGTTCAGAGTGTTTACTAATACACTATACTCATGTGGCTTAGAAGGTACATGGTATAACCATAGGCATCATAGGGGAGGAACATGTATCTCCCATTCATGAAAGCGGCCTACATCCTCTCCCATGTGAACCCTCACCCATGTGACCCTCTCACTAATGTCACCCCTCTCCCATGTGATCTCTCTTTTATATGACCCCTCTCTTACATGACCCCCCTCTCCCATCTTATCCCCTCTCCCATGTGACCCCCTCTTCCATGTGACCTCTTCCATATGACCCCCTCTTCCATATGACCCCCTCTCTGATATGACCCCTCTTCTATGTGATCCCCTCTTCTATGTGACCCCCTCTCCCATATGATCCCCTCTCCCATATGATCCCCTCTCCCATATGTTCCCTCCCCCATATTCCCTTCTCCTATGTGACCTCCGTTTCCATGTGACCCATTTCCCATGTGTCCCCCTCCCCCATGTGATCCCCTCTCCCATGTGACCCATCTCCCCATGTGACCCTCTCCCATGTGACCCCTCTCCAATGTTACCCCCTCTCCCATGTGACCCCTTCTCCCATGTGACCCCCTTTCCCATGTCATCCCTCTCCTATGGCACCCCCTCTCCCATGTGACCCCCAACAATAAATCCTGGCTACACTAATTAATTTGGGCATTTATAGTATAGATAGTAAGTGTTATACAGTACCTACTTTATTCCTCTAGAAACACTTTTTTTCTGATTTAGGTTTAATTTTGAAAACGTTGCAAACCTACATAAGGAAAATGTTTCAAATCCTAATTCTCCTACAATTAAAATGCAATTGGCTTGTATAATTTATTTCAAGCTTAATTGTGGCCATAATGATTCCATTACATGCCCTATTACACTGTGCAAATTAGTACACTATACCAGTGTTATGTTGTTAAACAAGTATCTTAGGAAGCAAAACTGAATTATTGTAACTCATTTCCTTTAACATGACTTTGCATGTTTTCATCTTTGATGCTCTAGGGCATAACAAATCTTGATTTGTCATTTCCTTGAAATTCTTATCTCATTATCCCTAAACAAGCAAATTGCTAAATTCATGACTTGACAACATTTTAGGCCATGGTTATAAAAGAGGTACATGTTCGACTGATGCCAACTTAAAATCTATTTTTATTAGTTTCATGACCAGGAATTTGGGAAGCTTGTATGTTTTACTGCCGTTAATAGAGCCCAATAGATTGTACATGCAGCTGAGCCTATAGGGTATAATAAAATTAGGCTATAAGTTTGTTGATAACATTGGGGACTAGATTACTGGACATACTGTAGGGCTGACAGTGTCAATAATGTGATCTATTATTGGTGACAATTGGTAGAACACAGGATTATTGATTTAGCACAACAAATTGAAAATAATTACAAATAATTATGCTTTTAGATTTCATTCCAGTTGATCTTGCATACTTACAAAAGACACAGCTTTAATAAATCAAGGCTTACTCCAATAACAGATTACGAGCAGCATACAAGCCAAATTCCTGTTGAATTGTGCTCGACTTATTATATTGTATTGCCATTCTGCACTAAACCTGCAAAAAGTCACTCATCACATTGTAACATTTACATACAGTACTGTAGGTAGTACACTGTTCACACAACAGCTGGAATCGGCAAGCCCCCGAAGGAAACGTTTGTTTCCAGTATAAACGTTTCTAGTCGACGTTTAACCAGATTTACGGCCAATATTTGTGGTTTTTATTTTCCAAAAATTCATCGGTTTGAAGGAGAACTTGAATAGTGTAGACCGAAAGAATTACTAGCCTAACACAGTGTTTGTCCGGGTTTTTACTATGGGGGGAGGGGACTCTAAGGGGAGTGGTTTTTCCCTCCCCTTTGAGAAATTTAAAACTTTTTGTTGCTGTTATTATCAATTCATGTCCTTATTACCTATTAACTGCAGAATTTTTTTTCTTCTTACTTTCATCCCACTGCGGAATTAAATTTGGTAAATTAAAAAAAAAAAAATTAACAGCGAAATTAATTGTTTGTTACTTTTATAGTACTAGCCGCTACAATGGGATGCGATAAATCTTCTGTATTATGTCAACAATGGTTTTATAGAGCTTCGTGGGAGATCAATATTTCAAACTGCCACTCATACTTATGAACTTGAACAAGGGTGATTAGGGGACAATTCATCGATGTGAAGCAAATTTAAAGACTGGATTTTCATTTCACCTTTGTGCATTACGTAAATAGCGACAATACCGAATATTCGGAACAGGCATAATTTGGTATTCGGTAACAAGCGAGTGAATACCGAATAACCGGTATTCGCCAACAGCCCTAGTATTGACCTAACGTAAGTCTAGGCTAGTACTATGTAGTAGCCTTACAAAGTAACATGGAATGGAATTTTGCAAGTGTACAATCGTAATGGCCAGTTTTTGATATGTAATCATGTTGTTTTTTCATGTTTGAGTGATTAACAGTCGAGAATGTTACATGTAAGCTAATTTGGAAAGAATACAGTTTTTAGGCGTGGAAAATACAGATTTGTGTTTTTGAAAGTTGGCCGGTCTGTAAGCGTAGACCCACCATTGGTTGGGGCGAATTGTAAGAGAAAATTTGATGCTTCAGGACACCTCTAGAGATGGCCGGAAATAACACTCAAATTCCTTTTATACAAGCACCTGAATTATTTATTAAAAGGCTACTATTTAAGAAAAAAAAGGGATGCATCTCACGGTTTGCGAACCAATGCTCTAAACCACTATGCTAGTCCAATCTTTGTTTTTTCTTTCAATAGGGGTAAGGCTAAATACAACGCTAACTTTGAGGCAATAAAAGGGGATTGGCGAGAGAGGTTGAAACAGAAGAAGAAGGAAGACAAGAGCTGATGATTAACGAAATGAGGTCAAAGGTCAAACCAAAGATGTCACAATCAAGTCAGTGATGTACATAACGTGACAAACTTACTGTACATATCACATTGAGAACCATTAAGTTACATTAATGTACATATTTAATGATCATCCGTCGGACATTTTATTTTGTTGTATCCAGATTAGCAAATATGCTCAAGGATTGTATTCAACCTTGTTCATGTTGCTCTTGGAAGATCACTGATGATTTACGAGCCTTCTCTTTTTGATAAATTATTCAGAAGATAATGAGGTTAGGGTGTAATCGATACCATCCCCCCACCCTGGAGTACCCCTTCCCCCCTGGGCCACCCTCAAAGGCTGAGAGGGATGGAAGCAACCTGTACATCCTGTATCGTATCGAAGAAGAGTCAGAAGGAAACCAAACCGACACCACCATAAATAAATAAACCAAGAACTTGTTCATAACCAGTGAAAAACAGTTGTGTTGAACAAGTCATACACAGGATTCAATCCTGTGACCTTTTGGTTGCAAAACGGAATATTTGAACACTGACACATGCTACCACCCACAAGTATCTACATGCTTTCTGGAAAATTTATTAACTTAGATGTGCCCCAATGTCAGACTTACCCATATGTGCTGTCAAACAAGTGATGTCAAGGATAAGGTATACCCACTATGAGGAAACTCACCATGGTTCTTTTTGGGTTCTAAATTTATTTCATTGATTTCAAAATATCTACCACAGTGGATTCATGGTTCTTTTATCACTGCAACTTCAAAAACTTTCTAAAAAACAGGAATGTTGATTGATTGTGAATCATGCATGAGTGGATGAAAACTGATATTTCAAAATAGACAGAATTTTAGATTGTTGTTTTTGGGGTTATTGGCTAAAAAGAACCAGAATTTTCTGCCAAGAACCATGGTGAGGCTGCTCATAGTGAGATATGGATACCAATTCTCTACCTAGCTCTTTGCAATGCATAGAATAAATGTCCTTGCAGTTATTCCCTTCAAAATCAGATTTGTCCAATGTCATGCCTGAAACAAGCACTACCAAGGTTCAAGTAGGTAAAACCTATGCTTAAAGAATTTATTGGGACAGCCAATGTCAGAGATAGGAAGTAGATGTGCGTCATGCCTAGAAAATCAGGGAACTCATCTTTATGGCATTGGGAAACTAATTTAAAGGCATGAGGATTTGGGAAGCCATTCGAAAGGTAACAAGTAAGTGTACCTGGAGTCTTACCTAGACAATCAAGGAACTGGGGGCTGGGGGTTTGGGAAACCATTTCAAAGGCTTCAAGTATGTGTGTCTGCAGCTGTGCCTTGGGGAATTAGGATTTAACATTGTTGAATGGAAAAAGTGTCAAATATATACTTAAAAGGAATTGGGGAAACTATGTTAAAGGGATGCTGTAGGTTTCATCAGTGCCCATTGGAACAATTAATTATAAAGATGGGTCGATAACTATAATGACTGCGGAACCGACATAAAGTGGATGTACTTGAGGATGTGCCTTGTGAATCCCTGTGCTTGGATCTATGCTCAAATACATATTCCATACAGTCCTAACTTTGGGTCATAATTTTAGATTCTGAGAGATTGTTTTATTCAGTTCATGGGACTCTCTGGTGATTTAAATGTTGTGAAACTGATTGAAAACCATTTGCACATACATGAATCACAAGCTTAAGTTGGGGCAAACATAGGCATATGAGCAAGGGGGGCTGCAGCCCCCCTCCCTGGAGTTGGGGCGAAGCCAATTTTTCAGGCAGATTACTGAAAAATCTTGGGCAATTCGGTCTCAAGCAATTCAGGTTTATCTCGGGCAAAAACGGCTCAGCCCCCCAGATAGAAACAACCCGTAAGCCTTGGAGGAAATAAATTCAAACTATTGAATTTACTTAGGACATGTAAGTGTAATGTTTTCAGGTAATGTGAGAAATGCTGGATGCTTTCTATGACGAATTTGTTGAGGAATTAATTTTTTAAATCGTTTATGGAAGGTCATCGTCTTACATGATTGTGCATATGTTAATGTATTCCTGCATTGAGTGTGACCATGGAGTATATAGCTATGTTTAGTGGCAGGAGTAATATGTGCTCTGTAGTAAGACACAACATTGTTTATTACTCGTTCAACCAGTATGTACACATGCAAAGCTATGTAGGTGATGCTTCTTGCCCCATAATGTATAAAATATTGATTGTAACATTAAACCAACATTGCTGTTCTTTTTCTCAATGTTGGGGTGGGGGAATGCTGTGGTATTCAATCAGGGGGGTGTTTAATCTCAGGAGTGGGAGACTGGAGAGGGGAACAACCCCACTGATTTCTGATGTCTGAGGGTGGAGGCTTGGTGGCACAGAAAGTGGCAACAATCCCATTGGTGCCCAGTCTGAGGTGTCCATTGGTGTCTAGTCTGGGTTGAAGGTCTGTGTAGCACACAGAGGAACCATCCCATGTGTCTAGTCTATTGTTGTGCCATTTCTGAAGTTAGGAGTGTGAAAATTAATCAAATATAACATTAATGAGTGGTTGGAGGAGGAATAAGTAACATGAGATGTAAGGTGAGACTTCAGGTGTGAGGGTTGAAAGGCCCACTTTTTGTCTTTGAAAAGGTCAATTTTGCAAATGGTTCTGATGGACCCTTTTTAAGGCAACCGAATCACAAGAATTTCTGCTAAGAAAGTATCAAGAATGTGGTCGGTGTCTAGCTACCAATGGCTCACAGGGGCGATGTTTCATCCTTTAGAGAAGTCTCAATAATATTAATGACCTCAAAGTCAAGTACCTCTATTATTTACAAAAGAATAAATATTAAGAATATTTTTGATGAAATTTGATAATTTGGGATGAAAGCGGAACATGGATTGGGTATTGGTGGGGTATTGGGCTGGGGCAACTTGAGACACAGCTGGGCTAGATTAAAGTTATTTGCGATAATGGGTTTAAGGTGAGCTAACCCTCAGGAAACATAAACAGCTCAATCAAATTTTTGGTAGGGATATGGGAAAAACACGAAAGAATGATGGGAGATATTTTTTTAAATGCGATGCACTAATGGATTGCCATGGGAGAATAAGCTATTTCTTGATCTGTCAATTTCATTACAGTACTCCTACCGACAGTGTTGAGGTGATCACCAAATTTAAAAAAAATGAGTTTTTCCCTAGAAACCACATATAATCATTGTAAACATTAAAAAAATTCTTGAAGTGAAAACTTGGCGGAATCATGTTTTGTGAGTGTTTGTGTCCAACATGTATACAACATTCTATGCATAGATTTATTTTGTCACATGTAACCTTTGACATCTCATTTTAATAACAATTGAGTCCATTAATGTTAGAAACTAGCTTATTATTACCGGACTGGAGAACGCCTGAACTCAGATTACATATGACTGTTTATTTTTACTCATCAACTCAGACTGGTGTCAGAATTGGTCGTCTTGTCAGTAAAAACAACCAATATTGCTAGTACATGTATGTGCCAATTTATAACCTTAGCGCAGACACATTGCCATGTTTTCAAGTTTTCAACAGTGCTTTCAAAGTCAGTTGATAACTTACAAGTTTTATAACATTTATACGGTATCTATAGGTATCCTCTCTTCTTTTTCCTCAAATTTTCGTCTTTGTGAATAAGAATGTAATTCATACCAACTAATTCATGTTCCTTTTATTTTTGATTCCTTGCTGTAAGTAAAGGAACCTATGTAGTCAGGTTGGCATGCGTGTGTGTGTTTGTGTATGTATGTGACATTGCTTTCTGCTACGATAACTCAACAACAATCTGTGTTAATTAATTAGGTCATTGGGTGAAAGGTCAAAGTCTTAAATTGCTGTAACTCTGGAACCATAAGTTGGATTGATTAGAAATTACCAAGTCTGCCAATGAAAGCTGATGAACAGTTTACATTAGTAACTGTTTGGTGGCCGTTATCTCTGTTACAAAACATGATAAACATCATTATACATATTATAGATGACACCATTCGACTCACAAGGCAATTCTACATTGGTTAGGTCATTAAAATCCATAGATCAAAAAATTGAAAAAATCATAACACTTGACTTTTTATTAATTTTGAGCAATTTTTTGACCAATGGGATTTTAATGTCCCAACTGATGTAGAATTGGCTTGTGAGTCAAATGGCATCATCCATTATGTGATATCATGGTTTGTTAAAGTTTTGATTACAGAGGAGTGGCTCTCCTATTACCTGTGCCACCCCCGTTTTGTATGAGATCATTGATCTCCACTTCCAGGCCTATATTTGTTCAGAGTGCCGGGTAACACTGGTGATTCTCACCCAATTCAATGTGGTATCCCTTTGCAACTGCTCGGGTTAGTCCTAGAGTAGGATTGTTGTCGGTTCACCTGCCTTGAGGGGGTCGAGGAAGGGTTTTGAGACATTACTGAACATCCGAGTTTGGCCAGCGCAAGGTAGCGAGGACATTTGAACAGTTGCATTCTTGAAATACTGAAGGATCTTTAGGAGGGTTTAGGGTCCACTTCCTGATGGATTTGGGCAAACATGCGCAAGGTACCATGCATTAGTCAACTAGGGTCCCTGGTGGGTGAAAAATCTGAACAACTGTTAAATGTTACTGGATCACATCAAAGATGATCCACATTATAATCAACAATTCTGACTAGCTTCTCTGGTATGTTAAGAATCTGAACAACTGTTAAACGTTAGTGGGGAACAACAAAGACGATCTACATTATAGTCAACAATTCTGACTAGGTTCTCTGGTAGGTTAAGAATCTGAACAACTGTTAAACGTTAGTGGGGAACAACAAAGATGATCCGCATAAGGTTAAGAGGGTTCTGTAGTGGACACTGAAAAGGGAAGTAATCGCTGAGGCTGCTTTACTTCAGAGCCTCTCTAATCTTTCTGAAGTAAAGTCTTCCAATTGTACTATGTGCTGAGAGGATTATTGATAGGAGATGGAAGGTACGAGTGCTATACCTACCGACAGCTCCTGAGAAGTACCATGTGTAGGAACAGCACTAGGAGAATCATGCATTTGTATGCTGTGCAGAGCTGGTGTGAATATGGATCCTTCTATTGTTTTGATGCATCTGCATAGCGGGATTCATGGACATCTGTGGTGTTTGGTTGGTCAAAAGGTGTCCCTGGGCAGGAGTTTGACCAGTTCCAAATTGAAGTTGGTTTCACCATTGATCTATTTTACCTGGTGCCATTGACTTGACCAAACAGGAGGCACATCTGGAAACCGATCATTCCTTCTGGTCATTTGGTTCTTTTCATAGAAGCTACTAATGCAGTACAAGAAATATTTAGAGTAAGGGCCATTCCCAACACAATACAGAGTCTCACAACCATGCATCAACAAAGGACAAAGAAATGCAAGTGGTCTTAGAATGAGCAATTTCAATACAATGCTAATTTAACTTAAATTGGTTTGACACTCCAAAACTTCCTTCACTGCATTTAATTTGAGGATAGACCTTTTATATTTACATTCACCATTCACAACTCTAATGAGTATTTACTTTTAATACAGACATGTGATGAACCTCTGGTTCTGGGTAGGTTTCACCTAAACATTCAAACACATGGAAGAAATGACACAGACACCTGGTATACATTTTGACCTGTACATTTTTGGTACAACAATGGCTAATTGTACAAAGATGATCTATAAAGTATTTGAAACTAACGTGTGAAACATGTGGGGCAAAAAAAGAAGAAAAGAAAAATATCAAGAAAAAACAAATATGATACAAAATATACTAACAAAAATAACATTCAAAACCAAAAGGAATATACAAAGAAATAGTTCTGATAGATACAGCTTATAATTGGGATTGTTTGCCTGAAGAACAAGAAAATGAAGAAGAAAAAAATATATGTATATATATATATACATCACTCATGAATATACATGTAGCTAGAGCACTGCTGGTTGCTAGTAAAACAAAATCCTAACATTGAATATAATCTTTTCAAATTTTGGGTAGGAAACTTCTATTTCATGGTACTGTTCAATTACCTAAACATGGATTTTCATATTTAAGTTAAGTTACTCTAGTTCAACCAAAAATGAAAGTATGATACAATAAGAAATGCATTTTTGTTGTTGCGTGACTTTTGTTACAATTTTCTTTTTTATTGTATCTTTGTTTATTTTACACAAAAGAATGGGACTTTGAAAATGTGGTAAAATAATAACAGCATGTGTTTCTTTTCTTATGGGGTGTGGAGGAGGGGGGGGATTTCATCTAGGGTCTTCATTTATCATATAACTTGCAGTTATATCACTGACATATTCGTCACAACAAGGTTAACTGCAAATAAATAGTGACTGGGATTCGAGCACATTTCAAGTATTCCACCATGATGAAACTTGGCATGACATTTTGTCAAGAGATACCAAGCAGTCATAACAAAAGCAGAACATTTCAACTGCAAAGCTTAGGCCAACATTTTTAATATACTTTATGTGGTAGGCTAATAATCGTTTGCTGGTAAAGTCTGAACAAGTTGCATGCTCCTCCTATTCAGAAATTATTGGCAATTAACCCATGGACAGTTGGACTGTAGCTTCTAATTATAAAATTGAAAATTTATAGATTGTAGTTCAAACATTTTGGTAATGGACAACAATACTACTAGCTGACAAGCGATAATTAAGCTTCTTAGTATGGACCGTGAGAACTTATTGGTTTAATAACAATTTATCAATTACATAAAGAATGTAATCAAATCATAATTATGATGCCAATAAACCACCAGACTGCCTATTCTGAAATAAAATTAAAATAATGACACATACTGTATAAGTATAAGCTTTATAAAATCCATCAAACCGACTCTATTACAGAAGGTTCTCAGCAAGCTAGATTTTAATGAAAAAGCATGCAAGATTATTACGCATTGACGTTGGCCACTAGCAACTGCAATGTATCCAATAACATTCTGCCAGTGCTAGTAGTTCTATAAAACAGTATAGCAAAAGAGAATGAAAACCCAAACATCACAACCCATCCCCCTTGCAGAATCCAAATGTCAAATATACATCCCCTCCCCCCACCAATCAAGTAAAAATTCAAGCGACCAAACCCAGGGACGTACTACATAGAAACTCATGGCACTGACCCAACCCACAATGGTTGCCCGATGAAACAGACATAAAAAGCCTGGCAACATACACACCACCATCCATCCATCCATCACATTATTCATCAGCCTACACTCTACAAACATATGTACTTTACCATGCAGAAGTCAAGTAAACAACGTATCTGTAGGGTTGTCATGGAAATCCCCAAAACATTTTTAAGTTGAATTAAAGTGACTATAATCGAACATGTGTTAATAGCGAGGATCTTTGTGTGATCAGTCAGAAAGTGAGGAAATCAGCTAGGCAGGAACTGGCTAATGTTTTTCAGGCCACAAAGGTGTTAAGCTTTGAATCTTTTCTTGCCAAGTGTTAATCACCCATCGATGTTCGCAAATCGTCAGAATAGTCCTGTCTGTGATCAGCCAAGAAATCAGCCAGACAGGAGCTTCTAGTGATATTTAATGGCCTACACCTTCGACCTTTTCTGGAGATAAGTCTTCTAGACATCAATTCCAGTAAAACTGAAAGTTTGGTGCAGATTCATTGAGAAGCACATACTGTACATATTAATAACAAACAACATATTGAACAAGTAATCTATCAGACCACCTGACCAATTTGCTGCTTTTTAGTTCGCTAGTACAGACGACTATAAAAAGCATCAATTACTGTGAAGACTAGACAATGAATGATTACAGGAAGTTTAGCCAGGCCATTCCAATAAAGCAATTCCAGCTACTGGTTTCAAATATTACAACCAAAACATTCCATTATCATGACTTAACAATCAAATACATAAAACTGCTTAAATCTAAGTAAATTTATCCAGATTAGACTGCCAGGTTTGAAAACCAGTTTAATCATAAGCACAGAGTTTACAAAAACAAAATTAGGTAACTAGTTTAAAGTATATTACATAGTTAAATACTCAACTCTGTATCAGAATTCTAACCAGGTCAATTGAATCGGAGAACCTTCCTACGTGTATTTTTGAAGCCCAGCACTGAAAACTAATGCCAAGTTTGTACCAGCAAGAGTGAGTAATAGTTAACAGTAAATGTAACAATACATGAATGCCTAACTATATCAGAATTCTGAACAGGTCATTTTAACTAGACAACTTCAAACTGTAAAACCCTGTCAAACTTCAAACCCAGGACAGGCTTTTATACTAAATCTGTCTTACAATGCAGAGAACCTGCTGAAAGCCAGCACTATTCACAACCAGAAAGTGTGTTTGTTAGTTACAAATGCCTTACTATATCAGTCCTAACTAGACAGCCTGCCTGAAATCCAGCATTATTCAAAAGCAGAATGTGTGTTAGCTACAGTGTAACGATAAACTACTTCCAAATATTTTACTAAATCTGTCTTAACCATGTAGACAGCCTGCTGAAAGCCAGTACTATTCACAACCAGAAAGTGTGTTTGTTAGTTTAATACAAATGCTTTACTAATCAGTCTTAACTAGACAGCAGGCCTGCCTGAAAGCCAGCATTATTCAAAAGCAGAACGTGTGTTACCTACAGTGTAACAATCAACTACTTCCAAATATTTTAATAAATCTGTCTTAACCATGTAGACAGCCTGCTGAAAGCCAGTACAATTCACAACCAGAAAGAGTGTTTGTAGTACAAATGCTTTACTAATCAGTCTTAACTAGACAGCAGACCTGCCTGAAATTCAGCATTATTGAAAAGCAGAACGTGTGTTACCTTAAGTGTAACAATAAACTACTTCCAAATATTTTAATAAATCTGTCTTAACCATGTAGACAGCCTGCAGTAAGCCAGTACTATTCACAACCAGAAAGAGTGTATGTTATCAATACAAATGTCTAACTAACCAGCCTGAACACTAGCATTATTTACAAGCAGAAAGTGTGTTAGCTAACAATCAACCACTTATGAATGTTTCATTAAAGAAACTTGCTGTATTTGGTTGTCCCCCTCCCCAGCTCCCTGGACCTAACCAGTGCTTTCCGTGGTAATATAAATCTGATAGTATTAGGAACACAAACACTTTTCAGGAGCTTTTCACAGAGCTGTTATTACAATCAACTCGCAAGTTCCCAAACCAGCTAATGAACATCCTGCAGGTCTTGAAATCCAACAAAAAGATAAACCAACATTGTTAATGAACAATAAGAGAGTACTTAACCAATATCATATTTCACAGATAGAGTACAGTAACACCTCAGTTAACCAAACCAGGTTGTACAAATTCAGTGAAACTGAACCAATATCTAATTGCATGTTTTTCAGTAAAATCAACCAAACAGACATGTGTATTACTGAATTGCAGTCAAATATGAGTCTAGATAACTGAGATGTGTGGATCAGGGGCCATACAATGTATGCTGGGGGGAGTCAAGGATGTTGTACACTTATAAATACAAATAAATGTTAATATTTATCTTCCCACAAGTCCAGAGTCCAGTGCACAAAAGAATAAATAATAACCATGGCACAATGGATACATCAGGGAGTTGTTGGGCCAATTGCCCCTCTCTTAGGGGGTAATGGGCGAGGTTACCCCACTGGAGAAAATTTCAAACATATGAGATATTAAAGATGTCATGCGGTGTAGATAACAAACACCGGCTTAATATACTACTCACGGTACATGTTTATGGCAATGTGCCAAGCATTTTTAATTTACTTTAATTCACCTCCCAATAACATTGAGATGACATATTACCTCTAACCTGAAGAAAAATAGGCTTCAAATAGTCCCTAAATCAATGACGTCCCCTTCCACCACCCCCTCCCCTACAACAGAGGAGATTCTGGCTTGCTCTTGGATTACACTAGTTAAGACTAACCTGATGTTAACCCATATCATGCTGGATTAGTTTGAGGACACCGTCTAATTTTACTTCTTAACATCTCTAGAACTTCCTTTCTGAATATCCGACTGATTATAAAAGTTTGGTATTGCTGTATAGCACCATCTCTTTCTACACATATACTACAATACAGTAAATTATACATACAGAGCTTCTAAACAGAACTGTTTTAAACTTCTTTGAAGGATGCCCTCTATGGCAACATATGTCATCAGCAGCACGATGGCGGTTAATAGATGTTGGTTTTAATTTACTTCTACTGTACTGACCAAACATAAATTTGTCTCTCTTCTGAATCTGATTAAATAAACCTCATATACTGTCAATTTTAGGGCGCTCAAACAATCTTAGTTTTAAACCATCATAAGGTATTTTCTTCATTGTATGCTTGCATAAAACTGGGTTGATCTTTTCGAAAAAAGCATTATTTCAAACAAAATTTCATATATATTCTTTCCATACTATGAGTGAAAAAGCTAAAAGATATAATGGTTGTGAAGCATAAGCATTTTTGTCAAAGCAACAATATGTTTAATTCAAACATAAAACTAAAAGGGTGAAGCTTGTTTTTCAAATTAATACCACACTTTCTAAGCTTTAAATGCTATATATCCAAATTCCATTTTGTCAAATCTGAAATATTTTTTCAAAATAGGTTAAATATTTGTCATGTATTTGTATTTTATTGTAATTGGTAAAGCGGGATTTTCAAATCTTACCTCCCAGAACCAGAGGTACACTAAGTTTTCAATGTTAGGAGGTACTATATAGACTTCTTGATCTTGACAATGCTCCAATACTTTTTGTAATGATCATATACTTGGAGGATATGTCAGAAGCTACAGTCTGGCTGAGATAGTTAGCTCCTTATTAAATATAAACAGTCCTATGCTTGGTGAGTAAGTTGTAGGCAGTTCAGAAAAACTCACAAACTTCTTATAAAAGCATCATTGTGTATGCAGGTTTATATGGAACCTTTGGTTCTGGAAGTTTGGGTTTGACAGGATCCCTAACAACAAATAAATTGTCATCATCGAACATCAAAGCAACAAAACAAAAAGAATTAAAATCCTTGTGTAACTGTAGATGCAAGAAATTGTAAGTACTAGCTAATGAATTCCAAAAACAAGGATAAAATATATTTGAATCTTCAATTACTGCAATTTGCATGAAAATAATTATATTTGCCATCACTTTGTTTTAACTATCCAAGAATTTACAAACCCCTAAACTGATTATAGATAAAGAACCAAAAAGGCAAATTCAGAAAACTGTTCTGCTGGATTAAAGTGGTAGATCACATAGCTTAAAAAATATTCCACAGTATGAGAAGAAACTTCAAGTATTTGTTCAAAACATTTGATTCAAAATGTGTGCCTATATGCATACTCTTAAATGCATTGACAGCAACATTGAGACATCACATTATTGTAAATGTATACACAATTGTACTTGAAAGATTAGCCTAAGCGAAGTACAAAGTACAAATAAAGTTCACAGACATTCAGTACTATACT
>JAODAF010409340.1:0-14785 GCA_027574765.1 Molpadia intermedia
GAGATCGGCATGATACTATATCGAACGTAAACATACTTACACAAGGCTGGACACTCTTATATGAAACTCGATATGTTTATTACAATAATAACATACTGGCATAGACTTCGACATGCTTATAATGAAACTAAACATCTTTATATCCGAACATAACATGCTGGCATAGAGTTGGACATGCTTATATCAAAACTCAACATCTTTATATTAGAACATAACATCCTGGCATAGAGTTGGACATGCTTATATCGAAACTCAATAGTTATGAAACATATAGCGCTCCGTACGCATTCTCACAGCCTTTTGAAGGGCCAACGCGGATTTCATGGTAACGCACTGGATCTGGATACATCTGGATGCTGCTTCACGTAATCCAATCTTGGTAATTATTATGTATTCCGGTCCAAACTCCGAACGCGACAGTGATGCAGCAACATCATCTCTAGCTTTGATTCCAGATAGATCAATAATAACCTTTCCTCACCATCTCTTCTACAAATGCGCTCGTCTGAATCATAACGGGAGGTTGTTTATCTTCGATACATTTCTTGATTACATGGGCCACCTCCTCCGGGGCTTGCGCATACGATAACAATTCCGGTAATGCCACTGACAATGCTTTTTGTATCATGCAGTCGTTGGATTCATCATCTGCTTTGGGATTTATTTGGATTTCGCCATCCTTCACAGATATATCACCCATTCCTTTTTTCTTAGTGTTCTTGAGAGGTGAAGTCTTGACTAGACCATGCTGTTCGCTTGTAACGCTATTGACAACAATATGATATTTGATGAAGAGTATATTTTAAGGACATTATTCATATACTTATTGTTTTCCAGTTTTCTAATCCTTGTATTGCTCAGGTCAATACTTCCAAGATGCAACTCTTTCAAATAGGTCTAGTTAACCTGAATACAATTAACCACCCGTACATCACATGTTTAAATGTTGTCTCAGTATTTAGTTGTACTGTAGATGTATCTGTGCGAATCAGCCAGTCTTTGGCAAAAGCAAAATGTTTATTCATAATGACATCCATGAACCGAAAGTAGTGTATTACCTGATATTAAAGTGTTGAAGTATAGGGGCAATAGATGCAACAAATCCCTCTAATACATGCTTGCTTGCATTGTAATATTCGTGTAGGGGCATCGCTGGAATATAAAACAAATAGTGTTAACATAATACAAGAACATTTAAAGTGTAGATTATTATTTTGAAGGCATGATGTAAAACGCATAAAAACGACGGGTAAAAATCAAAGCTAGAACAGAAACTATTGTTACATGAACAAAGAGCCACTTTTCTCAGATGTTTTTTCTGAAAAAAGCAATATGTAATATCTCCAATTCAGAAATGTATATGAAAGCGAATCTGCAAAATCTGAAACTGGCATGTTAATATCACACATGATTCCTTAGATCTCACATCTCACAGATGATTCTTTAGATCTTGTCGACCAGTTTAATTACAGCTAGAACAAATGTTCTCATAGAAACATGTAAAAATATACACTGTAAAATCCATGGAGTTGCTGATCTCATCGACAAATTTCTAATTTACTACCTAATTAGACGTTTTTGCTAAAAGTGTATCTCCTATGCCTATTACAACTGTGAAGATTGCATGTAAATCCGAGTTTTGACCTTTAACCCCAAGTCTCAGCGAGACACAAGGTCACCACATAGGGCACCTACCTACCAACTTTGAAGTTATTCGGTGATGCGGTTGAGGAGGAGTTTTCGCCGCAACATTTGCCCTCAAAACTACAATTTGACCTTTGACCTTGTGACCTTTGACCTTTTTCTAAAGCATATCATCAAATTTTATTGAAACATCTTATGCCTATTACAACTGTGAAGATTGCATGTAAATCAGGAACCTCGTGTTGCACGCTGAGCTAGCGGAATTTCTCTTCAATGGAAACAAGTCAATATAGCCTGATAAACGCTGTGACACCGTCTAATATTCCATGTTTTAATGCCACGGTAGACTGACGGGTAAGGTGTATCGCTGCATGTATATTGGTAACTATACTTTTCGTAGTAGTTCATTGTTTCTTGAGACCAAATAAAACAAATCCATGTACGGTATACGAGTGTTTATTAATATTAGACTTTTCATTGGCTTATACAGCTGTTAGAAGAGTGGTTTATTACATATAATTCATTGTGGTAACAATGCTTAATTACTTGCATTCATATATTATTTATTCATATTTATCCTTGCCTGAATCGATCGTAGCCGTTTTGTGGTATGATGTAGAACTTACTTTATGATAATTATTTTAGGAGGAACTGTTTATGTTACAATGTTTTATTTTTAATAATAATAACTAGTAGGAACGGCGCTATTTAATTTTACGTATTTATTGGCATTGGGGCATTGAGGAAGTTGTAGTGTGTGTTCTTGAAAGAGTAGAAGT
The DNA here is from genome assembly GCA_027574765.1 of Molpadia intermedia. Lineage (NCBI taxonomy): Eukaryota > Metazoa > Echinodermata > Holothuroidea > Molpadida > Molpadiidae > Molpadia > Molpadia intermedia. Next base: position 2,424 of record JAODAF010409340.1, read on the forward strand.
ATATTTTAATTCAGTTCATTGTATTATGCTATCATCTTTATCGTTAGTTCCTAATTGTAATAACTAATATCCATTTAGGTATGTCTTCTTCGATCACATCGCTCACCAATTGTTATTTAGTTGGGTGATTCTCGATAGGGATAATTGTTGCTTTGAAGAAATGTATGTATTAGATTATTGCGTTTCACTGGATGTTTGTAACCTATAGCGTATTGTTCGCTTTGCTCGAAGTGGTTATGTAATCATTGTTACTGTATTGAAGTTTCTCATAATCACTGTACACAAGGTTCATTCAAGTCCCACGGCCAAAGACTTGTTTGACATTAAATATTTTTATGACTATTAAAGGCTGAGAATCCAGTTGGAAGTATCAGAAATTGGGTATTTGGTGCAAACACTACTATTATCATTCTTACCTATATATATCAATTTTAATTGTTTAAATTCAATCCTGCTTGTTTCAGAGGCTCTTAACTTCAATACTTTTGATTTCCAATCTAAGTTTAGAATCGTAAACCAATCACGTCCCAAAAGGTTAGGATTGTCAGTTTTAATCACAAGCAATGGCAACACTCTTTCTGACCATCACACTCTACTTTCACATAGAAAACAGGGGGAAAATAAGCCTTAATGCGCTCGCTCGCAGAAGTATCCAACTTTGTTTGATATATGTTATATATACTTTCTTTTTCTCAGCTCAAGCATCAAGTGTTTGATGGTGGTCCATGTTACAAGCCATGTTATTTGCGGAACATATTGTCTGTTTCCCTATATGTATGGTGTAACATAGACATGGTGCTGATCAAGCTGTGTGGTAACACGACGGTATTAGATAATTGACTGCCAGGAAACTAGAGGAGTATGACATATAAATCGAGACAGAACGTCTAAAACGTATACATAACTATAAATTTGAAGATATATTTGTATTTCTTGTATATGAATATTGCTTGCTGGGAGATTATGGTATCAAGACAGGTAGTACTGTAGTCCTTCTGACTTTGTGTCATTAATATGCATGATGAGACTATGTGTTATATACTATCTTAATTAGGCATTTTAGCCTTGGCATGTAACTACTATTTACTAGCATCACCATATCATGTATAAAGAAATGTGAGCAGATGGTTTTGAAGATTTTAATGTTTTAAGAAATTTATGTTAAGCCCAACTTACTCAGAACTAACATTCATTCATCTGCGCTTCAAAAACGAGAGGGATCATCTACCCATCAGAGGTCATCTACCTGTCAAGTATGAAGTTCATCCATCATGCGAGTATTGAGATATCGTGTTTAGAATATTACTACTTGTAATTAGTTATTAATGAGATTAATTAATTAAAATTCCACAATATGTGCTCACACCTAACATCAACAAACATTACCATACTCAGTATGAATATAATCAAAACATTCCATATAATAAAAGAAAATACTGATATTTGATACATCACTGGTATACCATATGCATATATATCAATATTCACCTTCATTGCTTCATTGTATTACAAATATATTGAACTTTTTAATATTTAAGTCCTACCCTCTCATTAATATTCATGAGACAAACATCAGAAACACCCAATCCTCACATGATATCATGCATGATAGACATGTCTCAAGACATAAAACTTGACACAAATCTTTCAAATCAGAAAACATTAACTCATGTTCTAACATAAGTCAGTATTGGTATTTAAACATTTTTTTACGCAAGTCTGGCAACTGATTAATATGCATGAGATCATATAGGCCTACGATATTTTTATAATTACATGGGCATGTAACTACTATCTGTTCGATTCAGTTCGATGAAGTATGAAGTAATCTGGCCATATGGTTTTGAAGATCTTAACAAATTAAGATATTTAAGCTAAGCCCAGCCTACTCATTAATATCCATAATTTTATCTTTAGCGCCTGACAAAAGGGACATAAAACTCATGGTAACCAAGAAGTACATCAAGTACTGTTACCAACCCTTACATGTTGAGATATCGTATTTACAAGGTAAGTGTCACATACAGACACACATACACATACGCACTTCAATGCAAAGGTTCCGATGTTGCCTGCGGCATCGGAACCAAAAAGGGCTTTCTCGTCAAGGTAAATAACGTTCAAGTAGAGTTATGTTAGACTACGTTGGTGTTAAAATCTGAATATATGTTCTTTACCCACATTTGAAGGCGTGTAATAAATACTGGGTTACAAATGAATTCCTTACATGTGACAATAGTGGCATCTACATTTAGCGTAAAAAATGTGCTACAATTCGGAGGTTTTTATTTTATTGATAACGTAATTTATGATGTGACTGATTCACGTAAACGACGCAGTAATATTATCTCTAGCTTTGATTCCAGATGGGTCAATAATGACCTCCCTGACCATCTCTTCTACAATAGCGCTCGTCTGAATCATAACGGGGTGTTGTTCATCTTCGATACATTTCTTGATCACATGGGCCACCTCCTCCGGGGTTTGCCCCTTCGACATCAAGTCTGATAATACCACAGGCATTACTTTTTGCATGCAATCCTAGGTTTCATCATCTGTTTTGGAATCTTTCTGCATATCCCTCACAAAGATATCATCCATTCCATTTTTCTCCGTGTTCCCGTGCAGTGAAGTATTGACTGGACCAGGCTGTACGCTTGTGACGCTGTTGACAAAGTGTTGAGTATTATAGTATTGAGTATTATATTTTTTACGGACATTGTTCATGCAATTATTGTTTTCCAGTGTTCTTATCCTTGTATGCACCTTCTATGCAAATGAGATTGAGTGAATCTGAATAAAGTTAACCACCCGTACTTTATAATAATATCTTATATGTGTCTGTGCGAAGAAGTCTTTCGTTGACGAAAGCAACATGTACACATTTTGACAACCATGAACAGAACTAGTGTATTACCTGATATTAAAGTGTTGAAGTATGGGAGCAATAGATCCAATCAATCCCTCTAATGCCTGCTTGCTTGCAATGTAATGTTCATGTATAGGCAACACTGGAATATAAAACAAATATTGTCAACATAATACAAGAAGATATTACATTATTGCTACATAAACACAAAGCCATTTTACTTTCAGAATTCAGAATGTTTATGAAAGCGAATCTGAAAAAAAACTAAAAATTGCACGTTTTGTCACTCGCAGAATATTTTTTAAAACTTGTCGAGCAGTCTAACGCGAAATGTTTGCTGGCTAAAATTGGTATATTAATGAGGTATTATTAGTATCCTTCTGCTAAAAGACATATACGGTATATTTGAACGTAAGGATGATAGGTGTTTTTTTACAATTTGTTGGAATGATTAACATAACTGTCACAAACAAAATGTCTCTCAGAATATTTCTTAAAACTTGTCGAGCTGTCAAACGCAAAATGTTTGCTGGTAAAGAATGGTATATAAATGAGGTATTATTAATATCCTTCTATTAAAAGACATATATTTGGACGTAAAGCTGATTAGGGTTTTTTACATCTTGTTGTAATGATTAACATAACCGTCACAAAATGTCCATCCCACATCTAGAACTAACGTCGGTGTGGCACGCTAAAGAAGGTAAATGCTTCGCAAAAACTCGTCATCCATTCGACGCAAGAAACAAAGCAAAAACAAACAAACGAATAAAAAAATACACGCAAAATAGAGCTTACCATTCTTATCCCAATGCTGATCAGAAAGACAACATTAAGTGAATGGAATACAATTAAGACAAAACAACTTTTCAGTTTGATAATTATATTTGGTCTTATAGAAAAGTGCGGTGGCTATGAGATTAAACGTATAGGTGTTGTTAATAATGGTATGATGTAAAGGTAATAAAGTATAGCACTTACCCACTACTCCAACCACTAAAGAAATAAATATAATTTTCCCGTCTCTTCGTTTCTTCATCTCGTGTACAACCTCTTGCTCCCTGGTAACGTGTTCAAATGCTCCACTATGAGTAATACCGGCATTGTTCACTGAAAAATTAAATTGATGACAAATGAAACTACAAAGCGATGATGAGAAGGAAACGATCAAGATCATTTAATTAATGCAAGAAATACCGATAGCTGGTGTCTAAGAGAGTATAAATGCAATAATGACATGTTTCGCAGGATTAATCGTCTCTTCAAAAATTTAACGTCTCTTCAAACGAAATGCTGGCAGCGACATTCAACTAGAATGTGTTTTTACATCACATAAAATATGGTAACGACACGAAAGTGACGTAGAGCTCATGGGTGTGGTGCTATTTAAAAACAAATAGTTGGCTATTGACATGGTCTGGTCTGGAGGGGATTGATGTGGTGAGAAGAAGTGTGGGGGTAATGCAAATCCTCAATCACAAATAATGTAAATCGAATGGAATACAGTATATTTTCATTAAGATAGAAACACCATACATCACCGCATGTTCTTGGCTAATGATAGCAAGGCTTGTGATTTCTTCTAGAATATACAGACATCTGTAACCAGTCAGTTTTTTAACATTTGAAACATTTATGCATTCAATAATAATAATTCTTAAAATATCAGTTTTTTAAGGTGTATTTGTCAAGAATTTAATGTCTAACATCAAATGGAATCCCACACTTCTTTCTATTTCTATGTTTTCCAAGATTTAAAATGGTTGTATTTTCAATAATTTCCCATAGATACGTTACCGTACCTACTATGTCGATGTTGCCCTCGAGATCGTAAGTCCCTTTAATGAATTTTCATTATAGAGGCCTCGTTAGCAACATCCAGTTCTCTGATGAATAAAGTCTTGTTTAGACTTTCTCCAGCCGCTTTCTCTAAATTCCCTTTCGCTTGAAGGTTTCTCATTGTAGCCACAACCTGTAAAAGAAATAATGAAACATTTAAACCGAATGGCTTAGCCAAAACATTATGAATGTATGGAAATAATCTTAGGCATAGTTCAATGTGTATGACATGTGTCTGATATATTATACTAGCCATGAGAAATTGGCATATTTAAAAAAAAATTATTAAGCAAGTAGGATCTTATGTAGGTTTTTCGCTCTTGCTCGCATTGAAGTGAAGGGATGCGTAGATGTCTCTCGTATCCCTAGACTCATTCATATATTAGGTTTTATATTTACGCGTCCTCTAAAGGAATGCTGAAGGACTTTTCGCTTGAACATCGTTCTGGAGGAGGGGTCTAAAAGAAGCGATATTTCTTCCTAAATCCCACCCACTTTTCCCCATATTTGTATCCACAAGATAGTGCTCTTGGGCAACCATGTATCAAATTGTAATATTTGTTTCTGAGGCGGAACAAGCAATACTCGTATATTTGTGGATTTGCCGACATTTTGTGGATCTGTGGAGTCTGTCACCACTCCCACCGGGCCTGTTTTGGCAATAATATCGTAAAAAGTAATTTGGTGCAAGATTTTGCTGAGTACAGTCAGTTCATCATATAGCTTGATATGTCAGTTATTCTGTATTCCTTTGTCTGCATATATATAGAACAAGCACCGTATATTGTCACAAATTACACATTACGGGTGGTTGTATAGTTGAATAAACTAGTTCGAGGTGAGCTGCATGCGCTGTAGCCTATACATGATATATTCAAAACCAATTAAAATAGAACGACTTAAGTCACATTTACAGCATCACGAGTTCATTTTACGGCGACACGAAATAGTTTTACAACGATAACCTGAGTAATGATTTATGAGTAACGACAAACGACAAGAACATGGTACAACGACGTTTAATACTTAGTTACTATACACCACCATAAATCGGTACAATATAGCCTACCTACGGTACTATATTATGTTTGTTCATATATATAACGCGTGATTAGTTTATCGTAACCACACTGTCCATGTTCCTTCTGTTTTGATGTAATCTCCAAAACCAGGTATTTATATGACGGGATTTGTATATGGACGTATTGTACTATACTAGTATAATAGTTAGGGACAAAAATGCCTCGCAGGAGAGTACGAGGAAAATACGACTCAAATTGGTAGCCTATGGTTATTTATGCCTATGCGACCGCCCACATTTACCTTATAACCCTCCTGCTTTGCCATCAGTACTGATGTAGCCATCCCGATGCCAGATGAACATCCAGTTATGACCACCACTTTCTGCTTCTTTTCAGACATTTTGAATGTTTCAGTTTATAACTACCTGTAATACAACTGATACGAGAGTTGCATTGTAATCACTGATAATACACGTCAACATAAAAATAAATAAAAATAAATAAAAGAAAACATGTAGCCTATGCATGCCTAATGCTGATTGCGTTTGACCTTTAATCCTTTAAACTGACACGATATATGTATGTTACTATGGAAACACATACTTAGAAAACGGTATGTGAATATTGCTGGTTCTGATTTGACAATACACCGTGTGACGCTGCCGTATATATATAGCGACAAAACAAACATATCAAATTAAAAACACATGCATAGCATGCTACTTACTTGCATTGTGAAATGTTGTCATCTTTCAATTGTATTTTGTAAGAAGGTTGTATATAGCGGAGTTGAATGTCAATGAAATGAGGTTTGTTGCTCAAATAAACAGGTAATGTACGTATAATACATTACCATACCTATGTATACAGCTAATCGGTTACATTGATATTTTTAGAATTTTAGTAAAACCCCACTCACTCATTATATTCACGAGACGTACACCAAAAACAATTGAGATCGTATATATCCACTGAGATATATATAGCCTATATATCCAACATCATGTTCCCGAGTGAGTTAGTGTGTTAGTGTTAAATATCGAAAAACATCCGCTCCTACAACATGTTAAACAGCCATTAGGTCAGCCCTCTGATATTCCTAGCACTGCGACTCCATCCATGTTAAATAAGGTTTTTGTTGCCTTCGATCTTTCATCATGTTAAGTATTACGATTGTTATATTATTATTATTCCGTCAGTCTTCCGAGAAATGTCCTTGTTGTTTCTCCGGGTGGTGTCTATAGGTGCGGGATCCTTTGCCTGATTTACGCAATGTGAACTTGTATGAGTCTATGGTCCTTTTAATGAATACAATATTTTATTGTATACATAAGACCTTGCTGTATATACTAACTATTCTAACTTGGTCTGTATCCTTCCTTCTTAGGAATGCGAAGAGAAAATCCATCGATAACAAATAAAGAATCAAACGTCTAATTAAATTTCTATGTTCTTGTATTCCTGATATTATCTCTTATATTTCTGATTCAAATTGAGGATGTCTGGGGAATCTTGGGTTACGTCAGGTTCTAGTTTCTTGCTGCAATAGCTTTCACCGGATGAGTTACGATAGCTTAGAGCTTGTGGCACGTAAGGCTACAGACGGAGGAACCTGTCATTACAAGTGAGAAATGTTACCTATGAATGATTATGATTGGTGGTGCCGGCATAGCGGATGGTGGCATTGGATAGAACGATCGCCAATAAATTGACAAGGTATATTTATTACTTTAACGGTAGGCTAAGATTTTTCATGGGAGCATATCCGCCACTTTTGCCACTTCATTGGCGGAATTATTATACAGAAATATTGGTAGATTAGGCTAAAAAAATGAGAATTCTTGGGTATAAATTTACTTCCAATGGTGCAAACGGTAGCGTCTAATCACCTTTAGTTTGGTTTGTTCCATATTGGTTACATTTTTCGGGCAAATCATTACATCCCCCAAGTGAAATAATGCTCCTACGCCCATGGGTGTCTGGTAGACAAAGGCGGCTTACCCTCCCTATATTTTCACACATTGGCGATGTTACAGTAACACCGTTCCGATCCGATACCGCATGTCTCTCGCTTTCAGTTAGTTCTTACTCGTGGTTACGTAATAACTACTCCAAGTTACAAATGGAAATCATTGCTATATTCACATCAACAATTTCGTCCAGTTTAAAGTTCGACTGGTGCATAAATATTTTGGTAAACTGACAACCAGTGTATTTGTGATATACTGATAATTATTTCACATCTGGATTTAACCAATGAAATTTGGTTAACTGTCCTAGTCAAAATGTTCCAATGTATTATGTTGCTGTTTGGTAATAATATAAATTTTTAAAAAGGCATTTGATAAGTTCCCTCACATACGGTTGTTTCTATTGAATTCCTGGTTATTTGCTCTAGGTGTTCTTGTAATTGTTAATGGTGTCGATTGTTTAGCAAATGTTGACTTTTTAGTTTATTATAATGAAAGGAGAACTATACTTTGAAACTGCAAGATACAAACAAGTTGAATAGCAGAATGTGCAGTTCAATGTCACTGTTACTGAAATGACATATCGTATGTGAAGCAAATCGTTATACTATTAGAAAGTTGAAGACCTTAAAAACAAATATTTTACAAGTCTGGTTCATGTTTTCCGTTCAGCCATTCTTTGGCCCCTAATTGTTTGTACGTGGAGAACAGCATGACTTCCCACTGTTTTAATCGATTTAAGAATATCATAAAGACAAAACAGGGAGAAAGAAATAGTTGTTTACAAAAAGTAATGACATCCTTGCTCAATCTCCGTGATCCATCTTACGTTTATGATAAAAGTACAAAGTGTTCTGCGCGCCGTTTTCTTAATTTATTTTGATATCCGATGGCTCCATGGAATTTATCGAGTGTTTATAAAGTTAAATAATGGCTAAGTTACCTTTGACGGAAATTGTCTTTATTTTAATGTCACTTCTGCCAATTTTGTTGTCTTAGGCTAATGCGCTAGAAATGCTAAAATGTGTTCACAATGTCATTGCGTATTGTCTTTGGTTCCCCCTTCTTCCGTTAAAATACTGTTGAAGATCGCAATCAGTCTAAATTCATCCACATCTCATCGCCCATATCGACAATATAGCCTATGGCAACGACATTTTTATGCCACCCCGGGTGAGTAAAACAAAGCAGGCAATCCAAATCAACTGAATCTGCAATTATATATATATAGAATTATATCGTCTAAGCTATATTACTTAGAGAGGAGCGTATCTATAATTTGTTTGGGGCACCAACCAATACCTGCATGGTACACCAGTTGAGACATTTTGTTTGTCGAGCAAGGTTTGGGCGCCCTGGTGGCCACTGTGTTTGACCCGTTTGCCCACACTCCTAGGACCCGGAACAGGTAATATTGTTAATTAGTACAATTGTCCTGTGAAGGTTTAGGGGGTTGGTAAATCCGACTAAGTGACTCTAAGCCATCTCCCGAGTAGTAGACTTCGAATTGTAGGATTGTAGCATTATGTGTCAATACCGTATAAAACGAAGCACTATACTGTAAAGGTTACTTTAATAATTCATACAATCTTCATTGATTTCGAATTAATGTTTATTCTTTGTTATCCTGCATGTAAACTAGTTAGAATTTATTTGGTTTTCTCCCCAAAATAGTTGTGACGTCAGATATCGGAACCATACAGATCATCTGACGTAACAGCGAAATCGGTAGCCTATGCCAACAATCGTTGTGTATTTACGTCGTATTAGTTTTAAGCTAAATACAACCTGCAATTCACGTATCTTTGTTTCGTTCCAATCCTATCTTGTCCAATTCTGCGATACTATATGGACTATTGAAATTGCAATAAACAAATATATAACATATGTAGCTATGTACAGTCCGTGGACACTGAAAAGCCCATAAAGTTAGACTTGTGGCCTCTGCTTCTACGACACTCAGCTCCGCTGCTGTAAAATATTCAACAACTTCATTTTACTCTCCTCATTATTCCAAATGTCTGGACCATTGTTGTCGTCTACCTCTCCACTACAGCACATAACATCACTACTTGATATTTATTTACATCACTTTCTCCTTGTTAGCTGTTATAACTGTTATACATCGCAGTCGTTTTACCGTATACGTACAGTACGTGTCATTTTACCTGGCAATTTTGGGCGTGCACAATTTTTGGTCATAGAACCATACCAACATTGTTCAAATTTAGGCCTGTCATTTTCTTGTACCTCGTTGCCTACAACGACGTTACTTCTATTATTATGTTACCACGTATACCGTAAGACACAATACTGCCAAATATTATATAGTGGACTCACTGGGGTGCTAGAGGCGCTTCTGCTAACTGATGTTGTATGAATTCAAGACGCCTCATATTACTGTATTAATCATTTTAATTATTACGGTTACTATACGCCACCAAGCCGTCCCTATATCATACTGTGGTCTCACGTGCTGATCACCTAGCGAGAAGGCATCAGGTTCCATGTTCAAATTCTCATATTATTCCTAGCCTCGGTACCTCTGATTCAGAAAAAAAATAGTTTGACTAATAACAACACAGAAATGACAGAATGCCGAAGTCAAGAACAGACAAATAGTAGCAGCAAATGATTAATGCAAACAGAGATAACACAAAGATACTAACTCTGAAGAATGCACAGATGTACTGAAACGTGGAGGGGATCTGTAGCTGAAACGGAAGATAAGGATATACTGTAATTGTACACTGATGTGTATCAATTGTACAATCTCATGTAATTTCGTAGATATCTGTAATGGTGAGATGCTGCTACCCAGATGTTTATAAGGAATAAATAACAATTGGCTGCATATTGTTGGTGAATAAACCGTCGATAAATTTGTTTAAATAACTGGCGAGGCGAAACCGAACTTGTTATTCAACCAAAATTAGAGTCGAGACGGTTTATGATCAACAATATGATGCCAATTGCAACATATGCATTATCCGTACAACAGGCCTGATAATGAGCTGGGTGTATATCAACTGGATACAGTCTCAAGTGTATTTTTAGATTTACTGACTGTTTATTGAGGAATAACAGGTCACCTTTTAACCAATCACAGTGCAGTATTCTCAATAACGGATATCTAAGAGTAGAATAAACGAAAATGCTAATTTAGTATTTCTAATTGTTCTTCCAGATTACCTTGGTATTAACTGTACTTGCCGCACATGCGTCATCGATGCCAGGACCTCGTGACCAATCACTGTTACATTCAGATCAGTTGCCTTCAGACAAAAGGAACAACGAAAAACCAGAGTCGATACAGAACGAGGTAGCTGTTTACAAAAAAACAGAAACTACCAAACCCCATCGCCTTTCGAAACGAATAACCAATTCTCTCCTTCGAGGTTACGAGCTGAAAAGAAGTGGCTCGTCCAATCCTCTGCAAGACACTTTGGTCCCCGGTGAGGATGAATTATCATCTAACCATAATTTAAAATACAATAATTTGAATTCGCCATATTATGAAGAAATATTGAATTTTGTATTCGGGTTACCAAAACCAAAACGCGAGTTTGGACTGCTCCCGGCAAAAGAACCACGCAGGAAAGATCTACCGCCATATATCGGCGAAGAATCCGCTCCGAGATTCTCAAGAGCGTTTAATTTTCCTCCGATCGACGATAGAGGACACACGTCTTTGCAATTGACCTCAGATGACCTTCGTCGAAACCTACAGTCCTCTCGGTTTGCACCATTGGATAAGGCTGGTCGACAAATTTGGGCTCAAACATTTCATATCCATACACCGATTAATATCCAGCATCTAGATGTTGATCTGGGTATTGATGACGACTTAAACTCCGCTTACGGAAGCGCTGTGTCTTCCAATGAACCGGTAGACTACCCGGAACTGACGGAAATGGCGTATGATGACGAAGGAACAGATGCAGATGAATATGACTATGAATTACAACCAGACAAAAAAGAAGAACTTCAGCTTAAGCTTAAAGAAAGCCTACAACAGCTATTAGCTCAGTTACATGGACTAGCAGATAATGACGTGTAGAAATACCAATACGAGATTAAATATTTTTATCAACAAGGGGTGCCCGTAGCAGATCATAGCAATGATAATAATTCTCATCACTTTCAGAGTACTTAGTTTCTTCTAATTGTTTGAAAATTCTTCAATAATGTACAAGCCTGAGCTAGTGTTCAAAATACCAAAATAACAACTCACTTGCCCATCTGGAAAATTTCAATCAAAAAGACCGCGACGAATCTCACAACTCATTAAAGCAATACCTGACGGTTTCGGCAGTGACATGCATACAACAAACTACTAGTGGCCTGCAGTTAGGGTTATTTAATGGTCCAAATAAAATACGCGGTGGAAGCCCGTTGGTCTCATGTAGCAGGCAGTGACAACACTTCACAACACTTGTCAGATGGTTCTAGTCCTTCGTGTGACATCTATGAATAACAATCAGCAATTTGTCCAAGGTATCTTAAAAAGTATTCAGGCGTTCCTTAAAAGTCACCTTACAAGTCACCTAACAATAGTGAATGGATAGCACGAGTGATGTACTGTAGAAATTCGTGACGACAATAGGGTCAGCAAGGCAGGGCCACTTTATCAGAGCAATGGTTTGGTTAATATTACTACGC
>JAODAF010410451.1:0-22501 GCA_027574765.1 Molpadia intermedia
TATGAAGATTCATTTCGTTGAATGCTACTGTTGTATGATGGGAAGAAGAATGGAAGATATGAATGGAGGATGAAGAGATGGATTGAAAGAGTTGATGCAAATTGGGCTTAAGAGAGAGTTTACAAGTTTTAACGGTATTCCATAATGCTTTCAAACTGTCAGTGCCAACTATGGAATTAGAAAGAGAACGTTGACGTTGAAATTTACCTAAACCCTGTTTAGCGGTTTAGGTACATTTCAAAATGGAATTATACTTAGTTTCACTTGTAATTTGAAAAGAATTGCGGTTGCCAGCAGGGTTGGGGCAAATCCTCAAAAAGAATTGGTATTGTAATCCAATGCTGTGATTAATTGGAATTGGGAATTTGCGAAGTAATGGATTGAGGTTGGGTATCTTTGTACTGTGTTCCATTTGTGTTATCAGAAGGGTTGGAACAAATCCGCAAATAAAATAAATGGTATTGATAATGTAATCTAACTCAGCGATTGGAATTGGTAGTAGTGTAAGTAGCCGGAATTGAGGTTGAGTATTTTTGTACTGTTCCATTTGTGCTGTCAGCCAGGCTGGAACAAATCCCCAAAAGGAATTGGTGTTGATTTTTTATTCCAATACTGGAATTGGGAATTTGAAAAGTAATGGGGTTTTAAACAGAATTGAATGGAACGTCAGTTCCTTTTAAATCACAACATTGAATTTCTAAAATAAGATGTAATGAGTCAATTCCACTTTGTCAAGTGGTGTAAGTTAAATTTAAGTATGGAGATTAAACTTGCACTAGTACAGGTGCTGGAATTGGCATTTTTCAGAAATGGAGGAAATGTGTTTACCCAACCCCAACCCTAATTTACCCAACCATAGTTTCAAAATTGAAGGCACTTGGAGGTCTGAGCTGCAATATTTGGTCACTGCTTGCCAAACATTTTTCACCTGTAAATAAAATTTTGTGGAAACTACTATCTTTGGCCTCAGTAGGCTAATTGGCCATTGGGCCCCACAATATGAGAATCAGTCTATTGGTTGAGAGGGAAAATAGGATAGGAAAAATACTGTAGGAAAGACCTGAAAATTTCCACTAATATGTTTGGTCCCAGAGCTATTGAACTGAATGATTTTAAATCATTTTAAATGTGAATCAGGTCTGGCTATGCCATTGGGCCAGATGGGCCCAGAGTCAGAGATCCTTGAGCCCCACATTTAAGAGGATAAAAAATATTGAGATACACCGTACCTGAACCAAACCATACCCCCTCCCCCATCACTTCCTCATGTTGGAAGTACGCCTGAAACCTGTAAGTGAAACTGAGGAGATTTATGCTCTAGATCTATGAGTTTTCTTTCTTATTAACTATATCTGATCAGGGGCAGGGGTACCTATATTTCAGGGCCCTGGAAAAAAGTAAATCTGGGCCTGTGCTGGATTTGTCTGTGCCTGCATATACTAGTGTCAGATATATTCTAACATGTGAATATGAGTATTGCAATGAAATAAATTATCAAAGTGTAGAAATGCTGTCATTGAGTTTGTTCCACCAGAGAGCTCTGACATATGTAGGTGGGGTGCAGGCACTGGTGGCATAACACTTGAAAATGGGTAGACCCCATGTGGTGTGCCATTTGTACACTATATATTCGTTTTCCCAGTGGAAAGATACCCCCCCCCCCCCATTCCACTGCCCATGGGTACGTGAGGGAGATATTTGAGCTAAACAACCAGGAGGCAAAAGGTATTAAATAGTTGATAGATGGTTGAAGCAAAATTCTGGTGGTGGAGTCAGCTGGTTAAAATAGTCTGATGTCATGACGTGGGTGGGGGTGGTGGCTATTCACGATAGACTGATTTAAATGAACTAAGACAATAGGAGCCTATGCACTCATGCATTAACAAGGTCTACTGAATACCTGATCACATGACAGCTGGGTAAGCTACATATTTGTGTCATCAGAACCACTAACCAGGAAGACATCTGTGCCCCCACCCCCGCCAAATTTTAATGAAAATGTAAAAGCGAAAAGTCGAGGCAAATCGATTTTTTGGTATCTCTGGTATCTAAACAAGCACGTTACATCGCATGTATCAGAAGCATCCTTCACCCCCTTCCCCCTCCCACCGATATCCAGCACAATTTCCCCAAAAATTATTCATTAACCAAATTAAAATAACCATATACAGCTATAGCATATATAACTTAACTCGATCGCCGTCTAGTGTTCTCCTCCCCTCTACTTAAAGAGCCACCGCCGCTAACCGTTTTCATTGTTATTTCTGACCGACCGATATATTTGATCTACAAAAAATATATATCATTTATATACATGTATAATATCTCTTCTTCTAACGCCATTTATAAAGTGCAATATTACGGACGTCATCCACCGGCAGGGTTAGTGTACCTTCGGGCTGAACCAATAAGTAATAGTCTTGCAAATGAAGTAGAAAGATAATTCCTGACGGACCTGAGTCCTGACCATTATGAAGATTCTCTCTCAAGGCTTCACCGCCGACTTTGGTGGCGACACCATGATTTAATCTCTGCAATACTAAAACTGCATAGCTTAACGGTGGACTGAAATCATTACTACAAACAAACGCAGGTGAAGTATTTTGGTCTGTTCCACAGATCATACATATTTTCTTTAAAAAGTATGTATGAACAAATAGTGTTCAAGATATAAGTTATACGACAGTGCCCCTCACCCTTCACCGTGACAAACAAGAACATGGATAAATTATTTTCAGGACCGTAATCGGCGCCGCAAGAGACGTGTTCAGGCTTAAGTTAAGGCGCCCCCAAAATGTTAAGCCTACTAATAAAAGTCACAGTATGTCTAATAATCTAACGTTAGGCTATGTGTATAGACCAGGCATAGGCTACTTAATGTGTAGGTCTCATATAGGCCTAAGTTAATGAGAATGATAAAATTAAGTGAGCCTAGGTGTGCATTGGGGGTGACACTAAAACGAATGCCAATTGAACAGTGTGTGAAAGAAGCGAATGCCCATTGAGTTAGTGTTACGATCACAAAAAGTATGGTATATTCCATGGGACGTAGGTTATGTATCACATAGTCGTGTTAGTATCAAGCGTGAATAATTTATGCCAGCTTGCTGTGCGATGTTTTTAGTAGCGAAGTGCACATTAATACTAGGCTAGCCTAGGTCCTAACTAAATGTTGCATTCAGTAATTCGACGAGCTGGGTGGTTTATATGTATGACATTCGTTTTAGTGAATTGAGATTTGGCATTCAATGGACATCGTGTCCAGTGTGTGTCACACTGTGTGACGTACTACTAGGCTATTGGCATTCGTTTTACTTTTAGTGAATTGAGATTTGGCATTCATTTATGGACATCGTTTTCAGTGGTTAACATCTGATAACTGCAACTCACGTAATTAACATTAAATCAAATGTTACCAGCGACATGAATGAACTTAAACATCGGATTGGTGGAAAGAAAATGCTACATGGCAATTGTATGCATGGTCTCCACTGAGCACATTGTCCATACTGAATGTCAAATCTCGATTCACTAAAACGAATGCCAACAAATAAACCGTACAGCACGTCGAATACGGAATGCCCAAGCTAAAAGGAATGCCAATAAACTATACACGGAGCACGTTGTGCATATTGAATCCCAAACCTTTTGATCCACTAAAACGAATGCCAATAGATAAACCACACAGCATACCAAAATGAAGCTGAATGCCACAGCCTGATTCACTAAAACGAATGCCAATACATAACCTAGGCCTAGGCCTACATCACACACTGAACACGATGTCAATATTAAATGCCAAATCCCTATTTTTCCTAAATGGGGACATCCCTCCCCTTCAACCCCTACAGCAGGATATATTTCTACACTAATCACACATGAGATGACCTCCAAATTCCTATATTTCCTAAAACTGGGAAGAGGCACCCCCTCCCTAGCTTGTCGTGTCTAACTAGGCCTACTGTCTATTCAAAGCTTCTGTAACTCGCTTTACCATATCCTAGTGTCTATAGCCTAGGCTATATTGGCATTCAAGTTTTGTGTGCGAGTCATTCGTCAATTTTACATGTGTTTCAATGGGCATTCGTTTTAGTGTCACCCCTGTAACTTGGTGTAAGGTACCATGCAATGTACTTAGACTGTTTCAGTTTCACTCAGTCGTTTGGTTTTAGGCCTAACGTTAGGCTAGGCCCCTAACGTTAGGGTAGGCCTAAATTCCCTAATGTTACTTGTCCGAAAACACAACCGACTGAGAACTCCCGACATGATCATAAATATTTCTATTACTATTAGCCTAGCCTAGCCTATATAGCTAGGTGGGTAATTCAAGGAGGTTGGATCACACAGTGTGTGTAGCATGCGATTCTTCTTGTTCTATATAAACCTGGTTTTATAATAATATTACAAAGGGTAGCCTAGCCTAACATTAGCCTAACGTTAAGCCTAGCCTAGTATTTAGCGATTCAGCACATCGCAACAGATGCCGTCGAGTTTGAAAAAAATTCTGTCATAATTTTGCTGGCATTGCAATTCAGTCACTTACAATGACTCAGCCGGTTTGAAGACAAAAAGAATATTCTTCGTTCTACCTAACGAACGTATTTCGTTGAGTTCGTTCACATTCGAGATAATTCTATCTTGTCGGATATCATTACATTATCTATATCACTATACCAGCGTCACTGACGTGGAATTCATATGCAGTACGTACGTAGTACGTACGTACGTAGTCGAAAGTGCAGTGTAGCCTACGTACGTGTGTGCAGTGTGTACAGTGTAGATTGCCTAGGCCTAACCGAGTAACCGTTACGTTGCAATGTTATATATGGAATTTTAAAAACGATAAATTTAACGTTAGGCTATGTACAAGAGCGACACGATAATGATGATCACAATCAGATATTGTGTTGGTGCATAGAGATGATTTAGATATGTCAATAATTGGGTATAAGCATGTTAATCATTAAAAGGCATCAAGCTGACATTGATCTCATAGGCATCTGACTGATATGAACTCAATAATCATGGTACAGCACTAATAACCCCATACCTATATACACTGAACTACCAGGCCGTAGCAGACGACGCGAAAGGGGGATCCCCTAATTGCACAGACCACGATGACGTCACCTCTTAGCAACGTGTCATTTCGCCAGTATTCTATCTCAAATATGGCGATCTCCTGCGCCTATCGTGGTACACAATTGTAACACTAATCGTCTTCAATTCGCTTTCATATAACCTTTATACGAGTGGTATAAATACATATGAACATCAGTCCTAGCGTAAATAGTGAATATAACCCCAACGTTTGCAACGTTTCAACACAACATGTACCGTACATCGGCCTATGCGCCACTACACATTATGCCACGAACAAAGGTTGTGGGGCCTACGCAAATGAACAAAGTTTTAATCTGCTCGAGATTTCACTTATATCGCACCATCGCTGGTTATCTTCCCAGCATAATAATCTTTAACAGCTTCTACATGTCATAGTCTTATTCTTACAATCAATTAACTCATAATTTGACATCAACTTACCTATAAAAGAGAGCGAGAAACAACATTGATCTTGTTAACAACAATGGCGGATGTTCAACAAAACATCCGCTCGCCAATTGGATTAACGGTATGGCTCGCCAATTGGATCAATATTGAAATTTTAGGGGTGGTAAATTTCCATCCGTTACACTCTCCCCTCCTTTAGAGATGTCGTCCCCGACATGCAAATTAATAAATTATCAGGTTTAAAACACAAAAATTGAAAAAGGTAAAGGTAAACAAATCAGTCTATGCTTCTTTGTGTACAATAGGAATGCATTTATACACATACCATGCATTTATGTAGTCATTGACTATATCTGCTAAGTGAAAACTCACATGACCCAGTGGCTCTGATGAATGTATTGACAGGCCTCCAGAGGCCAATTACCTCACATGGAGACAACCTTACCCGTAACCGTAAGTTATAATGGGCAAGTATTGTATAAAACTCGATCTATCATGGGTGTGCACCACCATTTGGATAGTATCTTAATCTGATCATTGATCGATAACACGCACCAATAACCATAACCTGTTGTCCTAAAAACTCCCTTGGATCTCTTCTAATTCACTTACAGATAGGTTTACCAGAAAGTTATTTCTGCAGTAACATGCAAGATATAAACTCATTTTGTAAACGTATGCAAACACATAATCATGCTATAAACATATGAACTTGTAATAATAAACTAAAGGTGAACATAAAGGAAAATAAACATTAGTCACTTCATAGACTATTGGCCTCTTTCCCGCATATACAACAATGTTTCCTTCACGGACAAGTTACGTTAACAACACTTTATTACTGTACCCGTTGGCGGTGTCTAAGGTCAACGCTAAACTCAGGGTGCCAGCCATGCTGTTGTACAATGTGATTTATATGTGTTTGGGTAACATATCCCATATGGTGTTGTGGGGTAGCATGTTCAAAATATTGTAAGCAATTCAGTTGCGCAGGTTGTCTAACCCATGTAGGATTCCCCAACTGGTTGTAGGTCATGACGGGCCGTTGTGTCCTTGACCGACGGGGTCTACCATGGTGTAGTAATGGTTACCCGATACGAATGGCTTGTACAGTAATTACTGGAGAAGGTTTATAACACTTAACACGTGTTACAGTACTTACTGGTTATGGTTAGATTTAGGGTTAGGGTTAGGGTAAAATTGTTAACACACTCCAGTAGTTACTGGCAAAAGTGATCAACTGTGCAACAGTAATTACTGTACCAGCTATGCGAATCGCCTGTAATGGTTGTGGTTCATTGTTCTGGTTTACATTACCACCAGAATCGTCATAACAAATCATGCCTTGGTCTCTCGAAAGACCAGTACAATCAGGAGGTCCATTTCCTCCAGTCATCTCACCACTGAGAGGCTGCTCAGACTGGGGTACACCACGTGCTTCTTGTAGCACTCGATCCTGTGAGGGTGGGGCACCGACATGATCATATTCTAACCACTGATCTTCATCACTACTTACACTATCATTTTCCCATGTATTACCCTGAGGGAGAACTTTCACCTTGTCCTTCTGTTCTGCAGCTTTATGAACTTGTCTGGGTATTTCTTCCTCTGACAAGAGGGCATTACAGGGTAATAATAAGTTTCTATGGAGTGTTCTCTTACGTCCTCTGTTATCCTCCGGAACCAGGTCATACACCGGAAGGTCAGACAATTGTTTGACAACACAATGAACTTTGTCCTCCCAATACGGGCGTAATTTTCCCGGTCCCTCGAAACGAGCTAGATTCTTTATCAGTACTCTATCCCCAGGCTGGAGCACAGAGCTGTGGAACCTCTTTGAAGTTCTACGTTTTGTCCTTTCTGACTGTTTGTTGACATTCCTTGAAGCCATTTCATAAGCTTCTTTCATTCTTCTCTTCCACCTCTCAACATAAGACTCGCTACCCTCTGTGTCCTGATGATCATTCAGCCCGAAGGCTATATCTACAGGAAGTCGAGGCGTACGACCGTACATAAGGAAGAATGGGGAATACCCGGTGGCTTCACTTTTCGTGCTATTGTAGGCATGTAAACACTTTGGTAATGCCTCTTTCCAGTTCTGACGCTCTTGGTGATTCAGTGTACGCAACATGTTCAGGATGGTTCGATTCAGGCGCTCCACCTGACCATTGCCCTCGGGGTGATAGGGTGTGGTACGTGAGTGTTGTATCCCACTATACTGTTGTAATTTGGTAAACAAGTGGTTTTCAAATTCTTTACCCTGGTCATGGTGTAGGCGTTTTGGGAACCCAAATTTGAGAAAGAAGTCATTGAACAAGTGGTCTGCAGCTGCTTGGGCTGTCTTTCTCTTAGTAGGGTACGCTTGCGCGAATCTTGTGAAGTGATCCACCACTACAAGTATGTATTCGAACCCCCCTTTACTTCTCTCTAAATGAAGGTAATCTATTGAAATCAACTCAAATGGTTCACTGGTTACAATGGGTACTAATGGGGCCTTGTTTTGTCTGGATGGTTTCTTGCTCTTTATACACTGGCACTGCTTAGTTACATATGTTTCAATGTCCCTGGCCATGTGGGGCCAGTAAAATCTTTCACGAGCCAGCTCTAAAGTGCGTTCCCTCCCAATATGGCACATATCATTGTGAAGGTGTTTCATCACCATCAGTCGATATTTGGAGGGAAGGACTAATTGTTCTCTATTTGTTGTCTTCCTTTGCAAAATACCCTCGGAGGACAAACTCAGTTCTGACCATTTGTTCAACAGAGTCCTCACTTCTGAGCTTTCGGATTTCCTAGTTTTGTAATTTGGTTTTTGACCACTCTCTACATATTCCAACACTTTCCCAATCACTGGATCGTTAGCCTGAGCTACCTTCAACTCATTTGGGTCAATAACCTGCACAGGAGGAGCAGTGGAGCCCGTAACTGTTTCCAGGCCGTCCATGTCACCTGTTACAGAGTCTGCATATACCACTGTACCTTCTGCTATTGCTTGTACACAGTTGGATATTGCTTGTAGGGCACTACCCGAAACTTCTTCTGTACAACTATCAACATAGTGTTCTATGTCTGTCTCTAA
The DNA here is from genome assembly GCA_027574765.1 of Molpadia intermedia. Lineage (NCBI taxonomy): Eukaryota > Metazoa > Echinodermata > Holothuroidea > Molpadida > Molpadiidae > Molpadia > Molpadia intermedia. Next base: position 8,591 of record JAODAF010410451.1, read on the forward strand.
TGGGAACCGTGATAACATATCGGCATCGTTATTACTATGTCCTGGTCTGTACTTAATGTCAAATTTGAAATTTGCTAAGTCCGCCACCCACCTCTGACCAGTCGCATTTAATCTAGCTGTACTCATGACATACGTAAGGGGGTTGTTGTCTGTGTAAACCCGAAAATGTTTTGCATAAAGGAGATAGTCTCGGAAGCGGTCAGTAATCGCCCATTTCATGGCTAAGAATTCTAGCTTCGAGGAGTGATAATTTTTCTCTGCCCCTGTTAGTGTGCGAGATGCAAAGGCCACCACCCTCAGTTTCCCTTCCTGTTTCTGATACAAGACGGCACCGAGGCCCATTAAGGATGCATCAGTATGCAGCACATATGGCAAATCAAAGTCAGGGAATGACACTACTGGTTGTTCGTGTCGTCAAGCGGTCAATCAGTTGGCAGAGTGTAGTCTAGTGTTCGTCAGTCTAGGTCAGCTTCTGGCCAGAGTTGTAAAGGTGACTATTTTTCTTTCTACCTTAGCACTAACATTTCCTTTCACCTTTTTCCCACTCTGCAATAGCTTAAAGAGTGGGCTAGCTATTGCTGAGAAGTTCTTATTGTAGCTACGGTAATACCCAAGGAAGCCCAGCATTTTCCTTAACTCTCCCACTGTGGTTGGCCTTTTGTTTTTTAAGGCCAGCACTGGCTCAAGATCAGCTGGATCCACCTTGTATCCCTCTTCACTTATCAGTTTCCCCAAGTACCGCACCTCCCTTTTGAACAACACACACTTTCTTGCTTTTAACTTAATACCATGTTCCCGCAGCCTAGAAAGTACCTTTCTTAAGTTTTCTGTGTGTTCAGAGAATGTACGGCCATGCATGTACCAAAATATCGTCCAAAAATACATAACAAATGTCATTGTTCAGTCCCTCAAGGCACTCCTCCATATACCTCTGGAATTCGGCCGGCGCATTTTTAAGGCCAAACGGAATTCTCTCCCATTCATGCAACCCCCATGGGCTCACAAATGCCGTGAGGTGTCGACTATCAGGGTGGATATACCCTTGGTGGTATGCTCTACCCTGATCAAGGGTGCTATACCACGAACTCCCCTTCAACCCGTCTAGAATGTCAGTGATTTTTGGAATGGGCTGACGGTCATCAATAGTCTTTGAGTTAAGCCTTCTATAATCGATACACAACCTCAGTGAGCCATCCCGCTTTCTGACACAGACCACTGGGGATGAGTAATTGGATTTCGATTTGGTAATCCAACCACGGGTCAAGAGGTCCTGAAGGTATTCCTTCACTTCTTTAAATAGGGGACGGGGAATACTCAGATAATTCTTCTGAACTGGGGTTGAATCTTTTAGATTTATTCGCATTTGTAGGTCTGGGCAGTCACCAGTATCTGTGTCATCACGGGAGAATGCTCCACATTCGTGCTTTAGCATTCGGTTAACTATTTCCTGCTGGGTCAACGTCAAGTTCGCTGTGGGAGTCTATTCCTGTTTACCCCCAGATCGGTATTGTCTGTTGAGTCAGCCGTTATGGGCGTCTTATCTACCCCCATCGATCCACACTCACCAATTTGACACTCACCACGAATCTCTTCATTATCTCCTTCGAATGAGGCAATAAACTTCACCTTCTCAATATGTCCAATGGTCACACGTTTCGGTAATTCAATGTCACGAGTCGTGGTATTATAAACTGGTACATTAACCTTTATCCGAGTACCCATACTTATCTTAACTACTGCCTCAGTTATCATTATACCCTCAATATCGATACTAGGTACAAAAAGGGATTCATTCCACTTTGTTCCCTCTAGGGGCACCATGCATTCAATCTCACACCACTGGCGTGGGGGTATCAATATGAACCTATTTGGGGTCCTCACTTCAACACACCTTGGGGCAGATTCATTCTCAACTGAGCGAACGAGTGCCTCCACCTCTCGCTTACTTGTTCCAGGAATGGCACTACATAGTTTAATCAATTTATTACCTGTCTCTGTGTCCAACAGGTGGTTAATTACATTGAATCCAACCAAAGGCATGGCCATTTCATTGGGGCATTTTCATTGAGAAATTTCTTACTGCCCGCTACCGAGATCTCAACCTGAACCCAGCCCGCATACGGTACAGCTAGCCCGTTTGCTGCTTTCAGTTTTAGGTGTTCTCCATCCAGGAATTCCTCTACTGGTCGGGGAGTAACACCAGGCAGGTGTTCCTTCACCCACCCATCTGCTACCAGGGAGACTTGTGACCCAGTGTTCCACAACATATCAGCCTCAAACGCTTCTATTACCCCTTTCACCACACATTTTCCCCACTAGATCCACGTTAACCTCAGCAACACTTCCCACATTTATACTATTGGAACTATCACTATCGACCAAGGACTTCATAGCAAATTTGAATACACTGTGACAATTATTTTCACTTTGTTCTTTAAAGACAAAATTGGCATATAATCAATGTATAATTTGTCAATCTTATAGGCAAATGAAACACACTGCCATTGTATTAATTTGACATACTCTATGTAGGTGGGCATCATTGCTACACATATGCTGTAGTAACTGGAAGCTGGCATACAAAAATGGGAGATACTTGGTCACTTTAATGTTTATTTTTCAAACCACAGAGGAGTGAAACTTGTCTTTGAATGTAGGCCTTCATGTTACCCAATTCCTACCATTGATAGTGCACTACACTGTATACACAATTCAAAGGTATTTTCAACACTAGATTTGAAGTCGGGGTTTTGGCAGTCGGCCATCCATCCTGATGATCAACCCAAAACTGCCTTTTAATTTAAGAGATTACCTTTTGGATTGAGAAATGCTAGTCAGAATTTTCAAAATTTACTTGATATCGTGCTTAAACCTTTGAATGATAATTCTCGCAGACCGTTTTACCCGTACATTGATGATCACTTTAGGGATTTGAATGCAGTACTCTATTGTTTAAGAGAAGCTGGGTTGACAGTTAATCCCAGAAAATGTCATGTGTTATTCAGGGAGGTTAAATGTTTAGGAAATAAGTGAAGGGGCCTCTCCCTTTAGCCTTTTTAGGAGCCAATTTAGATGAAAATTTCTTTCTAAGGTTAGACAGAGGATGGACTCTCAATAGAACCTTACTCCCGACAAGCACTTTGACCTTACTTCTTGTTTGGTCATATCGAAACTTGTTATTCTCAGCCTGAACACTCATATTTTTCTTGGCTAATGCAAACATATTATTAGTGTCTTCTTCACTCAATGGCTCAGAATCATGTTGTAGCCATTCCCCAGGGCCAACAATCTTACGGCCTAAAAACAATTCTGCTGGTGTAAAACCTATAGAATCATGTCTAAAGGAATTCAATGCAAACATAAATTCTAAAATGTGAACATCCCATCGAGTGTGATCATTACCCACAAAACAACATAACATAGAAACAATGTTTCTATTTACTCTTTCAACCCAATTTGCTTGCGGATGATATGGGGTTGTGAATGCCCTTTTAACACCCCACAATATACAAATTTCAGACACAGATTTGGACACCATTTGGGGTCCATTATCTGAGAGTAGGGTATTACAACTACCCCATGTACAAAATATTTGCTTGAGTACCGCTGCTAGGACCTTTCCCGTTGCCCTCTTGAGGGTTATCAAAAATGAAAACCTAGAAAAATGATCAGTCATTACCAAAACATACAAGTTTCCCTCAGTACTTTCTGGAAAAGGACCAAGGAGGTCCATGGCTACCACATCCCAAGGGTGGGTACTATTTGTCGACTCCATAAAACCTGGTGGTTTGTAATAAACAGGTTTCGACACTTGGCATTGCCTACACCTCTTGATGAAACTTTCAATACTAAATCTCATTTTCTTCCACCAAAACTTGTCCTTTATCTTTGAAATTGTTTTCCTAATTCCTAAATGAGGACAAACAGGGGTTGAATGATAGTGAGCAATAACTTCATTCACCAGCTTAATTGGTACTACAACTTTTCCATTTGGAGAACTATCCATAAACATCAATACATCATTGTCTACTTTATACCTATGAGTCTGGTTATTCAAAGTATCCTTCAATAATTGTTCCCTAATACTTAATAACGAGTCTCGTTTGTTATCGTAATTTACCAGACAAATCACTCCACCTGCGGAAGGATCATTAAACGAAAGGACCGGTTGGTCGACCGTATGCTTCGCATGCGGGGTTCCCTTACCGCGCGTGCGCGTGAAAGAAAAAAGAGGGGAACGCAAGATATATATAATGTACGGGTCGGTTCCCCGACATGTGGGGTGTTTGCAGAGAGATTTGTAGTAGGAAAATACCTTGTTCCCAAAGTCACTCAACTGTTCATTACAGCCCTCCCACCGATGAAGGCAGCATCCGACGTTATGATCGTAAGCCTTAAAGCGATTACCCTGCGGATGCATTAAGAGGCTTGGTCCGCTAGGACAGGACAGCTTCAGGTCCATGGGTAATGGTATTGGCATTGGCATTTCCATTCAGTCTGCCGACTGATTGCAAAGCCCAGCAGGTGATGCTTGAGTGGCTTCATTCCATCACAGCTAACAAATTGCATTCATACTAGCCATCAGGCCCAGTATGTGGGGGTCGGATGGTATATTGACCCGTCTATTTGCCTTCTATTGCATAGCCGCTTCATTTCATATTTGTGAAGTCATGTTACATGAATAAATCAACTGCTCACATCGCTGTTAATGAGGAAGGTGCCGATGTGTGAGAAGGTCTATAATTCTGCAAACCGCTCGCCGTTGTGCCTCATCTTGGAAAGTGTTGATATTGGTGGTTTTTACTGAGGTTTTTGTAGAATTAGAACACAAATTCTGCAATATTTGTTGCAATTTCCGCAATTGCGAAAAACCTGTGGCCCTATATAGATCGCATAACTGAAGACTATATACATGTAGTTGGAGGTCCAGGGGGATAGAATGGTGTCGATATTAACCTAAACCTGTATGTTACTTTTGGGGTCCAGTAGATTTGTTTTGAAAATTGAAAATATATATAAGTATTGCACAGTTGGATGGAAGGTGGATGGTATGTGCCATATGGTTTTGGTGAGGATAGACTGGTGGGAGCATTATTAATGTAGACTACACCTCTCACTCATCAATATTCACTTCTAAATGAAAGACATGAAGTTGAAAGCCTTTTTATTTACAAAACTGAGTGAAACATCATTCAAACATGTGATCACAATATCAGAATTTGGTGACTTGCTGTATTTTTTTAAAAGTACATGTTCACTGGAATATATTATCTTATTCCTTCAGTTGTTACAATCATTTTTTGGCATCCTGTTCATTGATTTGAACTCCCAGCTGTGATTGCTTTTCTTATAAAAAGAAATATGAAGGTATAGAATTTCTCAAAATTCTAAATAGAAAATATTGACAGAAGAGTTTGTTTCGTCAAATTATTAAAAAAGCAATTTTATTGCATTAGTCCTTCAGTTGTAGAGAGAACAAAGCATGCACTATTATGAACAAGTATAAAGAGAATGTATACAGTATACTACATGTATTAATCATCTGTCTATCCATGGAGTATAACTTACAGGGTAAATCAGGGGACATATACCCTGGCAACAGAATCATTTCTCTCCAAGTCTCCCTTCCATGTGCCACTCCAGAAATGTAAGGAAATTACTGTAGAAATTGAATTTGAAGTTTGAAAGCTTAGGTGAGATGTCAGTCATTATGAATATTGTTGCTGTAATATTGTCACAGCCACAAATCCAACTCAAGTACCAGACTAAGACTGAGGGCCCACTTCAGATTTTGCCGTTGCGGTATGTGACGGCTGATGTACTTGTCCGCATTCGACATGTAGATATCTCATTATTTTGGTTTCTGACGCATCTTCCAAGCAGCCCCAATGATTCACTTAAGCTGCCTTCTATCGGCTGATGTTCCATTCATACTTCAATATTTGGTCCTTTTCAAGCCGGAAAGCTTTTATGCCGAGGCGCAATAGACTGCTGAGTGTTAAATCCTAATTCATTCCATTCAGGCTTGAGTTTCATTGAGTCAATAGACAATAGGCTACTCGTTTCGGAGCTCATTATTCTTCAGAAAAAGTTTTTGCTTACGTCACTGAGATTATACACTGCAGTGGCCTCAACCATGACGGCCTTCAAATACTGCAACATGTTTGTAAACTGTTGAAATGCCTAGTCAAGAAATGTAAGTTGTCATGTGTAATATTTGTTCCTTGTGATTTTTAACAATCAAGTTTTTATCAATGCAATCATATGTATCTAACATATTCCTTACATGTGAAAACATGCAATGGCATAATCATGGGGGTGGGTGGTGGTGAGGAGAGGGTCAGATTCCATGGACCACTTGCTCAATCACCAAATGAGTTGGCCAGATAGTACAAACAATTAGCCTTATTAAAAGCATCCCCATGCCCCCACCCCTCCCCTCCCATCCTAGGCCTGGTTATTCAAGGGTGATATGAGTTGAGTCACTAAGGCGATTTCCTGAAAAGTAATCTAGTAATGTTCTTGAATTCTTTTGATTTGGTACTGTATCTTCAAGGCTATTGGCAAATAACCTTTGAATAACTATACCAGTCTTTATATATAGATTTTCCTGTTTTTACCCAGAAACTGACTTGATGCTGCCGTTGGAAGCATTAAGCAAGATAATATGATAAAAAACAGATTAAGTATTCTGTTTGCATCGTAGAGACTTACTCCTAATCGTTACTACTTCTACTGTTTATTGGTATGCCCTTGGGAATAGTACACTACATATAATCTTGTAATTTTCTACATTTAAGTGGATTATTCGGGTCAGAGATTCTGTATCTATGTCTCATATTTCTTACTATTGACTCGGTAATTTTATTAAAAGGTATTCATTGTTTCTGTGACGTCATTGTGGCAATTTAAATGGAGTTCATTCAATCTTAATTCATTCATGAAGCTTTCTAATTTTAAAAACTTCAAATAGAGCTCAATATATATTTAATAATAAGGCGCATTTTCATGGATTAAATACAAATCATCATTGCGAGCAAATGATGTCAATGATGTAATTATTTCTGTTTCATTGTAGTCAACTTTAGGGAGTCCCAGTTTGAGGCTACTTTCAGCTACTGTAAATTCAATTAATTGCTGAATTACTAGTATTAAGCATGCACTTAATGCACACTATATATAATTATGCGTAAAAGACATTTTCTATTTTCGATTCACCAGTGTCACTTAAATGCAATGTATCCAGAATGACAACAAGATAATTGTTTTGGTTTCAATGTAGTCAATTTTAGGAAATTCCAGTTTTAGGTTTATTTCAGCTACTTCAATTAATTACTGAAAGCTTACATCATTACTTAAGCCTGCACTTATGCTCAATATATATTTAGTTATATACATGAAAGATATTCCCATCATTTTTGGGAACACTGTATATATACTTATATCCCTCCTCACATATTTCCCCATTGAATCCTGGCAACCACTCATTCTCTCAGGTATCATGTTTTTCTTTATATTTGTACTAGCTACCATTGTACCCAACCAGTTTTATATGGTAACAGAAATTGTCACCAAATCCAAAACATTACAAACTTGTGTGTTGAACATTCTCTGAAACGTTTTGATGGTACCCTACAGTGAGAGACCTTGCTTAGACATTGTTGCACAAGTCATTCATGATATATCCCCTTATATATATCCATATTTCTCTGATCCCCATTCTCAAAGGTGCTATTATCATCATCAATTTATATTGCTGTCTGCTGCATGTTGAGTACAGTACACCCCTTTGATTTTACAAACAGACCTTGCTGAGACAATACACAAGCATTCTTTGCACGTATGGCCCATCCCAATTATTTCATGATTCATATTCTCTCTCTCTCTCCATATTTCTTGCCCCCACACTCACAATTGTCATTATTATCATCCATTAAAGTATTGCTGTCTGCTGCAGTATTGAGTACAGTACACCTCTTTGATTTTACAAACAGACCATACTGCGACAATGCACAATCATTTGTTGCACATTTGGCCCATCCCAAGTATTTCATGAATGATTCATATTCTCTCTCTCTCCATATTTCTCACCCCCACACTCACAATTGTCATTATCATCATCCATTAAGGTATTGCTGTCTGCTGCAGTGTTGAGTACAGTACACCCCTTTGCTTTTACAAACAGACCTTGCTGAGACAATGCACTGACATTTTTTGCACATTGTTATAGTCCCTTCTCTATCTATATTTCCCTGTTGCTCCTCTCAAACTTGCCATTATCATCTATTGAGGTATTGCTGTCTAATGCAGTGTTACTGTCCATCCCTTTGACTTACAAAGAAATCTCCCTTAGACAATTCCTTGCACATACGGTCCATTCCAAGTCATTCATGATTATTATCCCCATTGATATTTTCCTACTCCCTCTCCCAAACTCACATTTGGGGGGCCTTGTGCCCCAATGAAGTTTTGGAAACCATAATAATAAGCATAATTTTTAGTGCTCTGTTTTCTTCTTTTTTAAAGAATAATAAATCAAGGGAATATCTTGTATGCCCTGTTTTGCTTTTTGATCCATTTCTGTGTCAACAATTGTACCATCAAAATATTTTAGGCAAAATTTACCTCATTATATTTCTAATGTTTTTGGTGACAGTGTCCATCCAGGCAACCCAATTGTTGGTCAATTAACTGTTACTCTATTTTTTTCTCTCGATGCAGCAATAACTTTTAATTAATTTCCATCTAAAAATTGCTGACCAACTTCAGTTCAGTGCTCTCCTATCAATTTGATACAAACCTTTACTTTGATGCCAAAATAATTTTCAATGCCTTTGATTCTTCTCCTTGCAGAGTTTCTTTGAATACTTTCATCAAGGTTTGATAATCAGTTGGAAACTGAAGATTGAGAGACCAGAATGGTATACCGACCCCAGGCTAAGTTTGTATCATAACATGACCAATGGTGAAGTGTTATTGTAATCTCCAGTTTTTAAAATCTGATATTGCTTTTGGTGGTAGCAATTACACAAACCAATATTTTCTGTGGATATTGATTTACATTTTAAAGATTGGCTTTGGATCCAAATTTCAAGTGTATCTTGCAATTTTGATGTAAATGTTACAAGAACAGGCCTAGGCAGATCAGAATGTTTAGCGGGAAGCTTATTTGCTTCAAATGGCTTTATTCACAATGTATTGACCTCACTTGAATGCTTAAGGGGATATCACGTTGGTGTGTGTCAGTGTTCGTTTTAATTTTAAATTTCAGTATTGTCTGCAGAAGTTCTATTTGGTGGGTTTTGTGACATTTCATACTGTATGGCTTTATGTTTTTGAAGGATTTAAATAATTTATTTGTGTATTTAGTATAATAATCACTGTGTTCTCGGCACTAGATGACTCATGAAATTTCCTTCGACAAGTCATGAAGGAAAGGGGTGAGGGAGTGATTGAGTGAAGGGGAGTGGAGTAATTAACCATCAGACTGAGTTTAGGTAACTTTATTAGAATTGATTCTAATTCTAGCATTGAAATGTTTAGATTTCCAAAGTAATGTAGGTGATAATGAAATAGGAATTGATGGATTATTCAATTCCACTGATCATATGCAAGAATGTAAAAGACACTTCTTGAAATTAGCCTTCAAGCCATATTAACATTTTCTTACATTCCACAAAGATGTACATAAATAATTCATTCTGCAACATGTTGCAATTTTAGCCAATCAATAAGTCAATTTGATTTTAGTGGTTGGTGAATTTAAGTTCATTTCACCTAACCATGTCAACTATGTTTAACTTAGATTCATAGATGCACCCAGGCTCTGTGAGCATTACGATAGTAGGTTTTAATTATGCTAGCTTTCTATTTCGGAAGTTTTTTAATTAAATTTGGCAGAATTAACCCACTTTGGTTTTAAAAGTGGATTAAACAGCCTTTATCTCCCTTCTTGATGACATAGTATTAGCTTTATCGTGCAATCCATAATAAATCATATGGCCAATGAAGAGAAAGTTTGCATTTATTACATTTATATATATATATCATTTTGAAAGGCAGAGGTCTGGAATCTGGAATGGTGAAAAGCAGTTTTGACTCCACTGGGATTCAAACTCGGAACCGTTCACTATCTATACAGTAAAAGCCACAATTTGAACATATTTATTTAGGAAGTTACTTAAGTAAAGTAACTCCAAATGAATAATTCACTCATTCATAAACAACTTTTGACCAAAAATGAAAATTCATTCCACTAAGACACCAAATGGGAAGGTTGTAGAATCCCAAAACATTGTTCTTGAATCTCTATAATCATCTGCATGCCCCAAAATTTAGTTATGCGGCAATCACCAAATGCCATGCAACAGAGCGTGGCTAGTTTGCTGTTTGTCCCTGAAGAAGATTATGATATGGAGATGTATATAATATATATCTACTAGCCATCTACTGAGCTGTGTGTTATAATATGCTAGTCATACAACAGAGCATGACCAGTAGGCTGGTTGGCTCTGAAGAGGATTATGATATTGAGCTGTAGGTTATATCTGCTAGCCATGTAACAGAGCATGACCAGTAGGCTGGTTGACCCTGAAGAGGATTAGGATAGTGAGCTGTATGTTATATCTGCTAGCCATGTAACAGAGCATGACCAGTAGGCTGGTTGACCCTGAAGAGGATTAGGATAGTGAGCTGTATGTTATATCTGCTAGCCATGTAACAGAGTATGACCAGTAGGCTGGTTGACCCTGAAGAGGATTATAATTAGGATAGTGAGCTGTATGTTGTATCTGCTAGCCATGTAACAGACCCTGAAGAGGATTAGCTTGCCCGTATTCAAGACTAGGATAGGGAAATTTATTTTATCTATATGTCATGCAACAGAGCATGTGCAGTCAGCTGATTGAGTCTGCAGATACAATATAGAAACATTCTAAAAAAAATCCTTCCTTAATTTACTGCAATGAAGTAGTTAAGCATGAAATATGTATTGTATAATCATTCCAACATATTCTTTCTCAAATTTCCTCTAAACCTTTCACTTGTTTCTGTAAGGAAATCGTTAGATTGTATGACCATGCATGAATCACATATTTGTTGTATCAAATTCTGGAATATTGCATTTTGTCAAGTTATGGAAGAATTTCTGTTTATGTTTAGTAAAATAATAATGAAATTTAATACTCATAATGACTAAGTTAAATATGATCTGTAAAATATCATGCAAACATTTGATTTAAAATTTAGGCTTTATTTATATTTATGGAAAATTCATAACAATAATTTAATACGTTGTCACTTTCACTTTGTATTAAATGTTACAAAAGCTACACAGGGCTCTGGTCGTTCCCCCGTTTTCTAAATTGCTATATATTTTAAATGTTGTCATATTTTCCTAAAAAATGTGTTTCCTAGCTATAATTTTTTTTTTAAATTGGGTGCTGAGGTAATTTCAAATACTAAACTTCCTGCAGATATGCCTGGTTCTCAAATGTTAACAACTTATTGCTCCCTTGCAGAGGTGAACCTGGGGGATGTCTAAGAGGTCCCTGTTTTAGGGCTTCTCAACAGTTGCAAATATGTGTGGATTATCAATGTATGAGGTCCTTGTGATTAAGTCATTGGTAAATCATATGGCAATAATATATTTCAATATAAATAACACGTCTCATGTAACATTGCAATATGTGTGTTATTCTATTCAAATGCATGTAATTATACTTCTAATCCTGAAATATTGCTTTCCTTTACAATGCAGTACCAAGGTCAATCCTAGTTGTCATGAAACTGAAAGCGACACTTCTTGAAACCTTGCAAGTGATACACTACCTGATTTTGGGTGTATGTGATTATCATGATGGTGTATGCAGATTGTAATTGATATGGTATCCAACTTGAATTGACCACCATCCTAAGGGGGGGGGCCCTCCACTTTGAGATGTTTTGTAAAATAAAAAGTGCTTAGATGCAAAAATTGGTGCAGAAAGCGACACTTCTTGAAACCTTGCAAGTAATAAAATACCTGATTTTGGGGTGTATGTGATTATCATGATGGTGTATGAAAGGCGTCAATTTGCTAAATTAAAGTGGGGGGATTGTAATTAATATGGTCAGACGCATAGTGGGGTGTGGGGGGGGCAAAATGCAATCATGGTCCCAAACATTTTTTGTGCTATTCGCGCGCGTTGAAATATATCGTATTCATACAAACATATACACATATATGTATATACTTCTATATATATATATACGGTACATTAGGGTTTACAATGCTCGTGAAAATTTGTTGGACCTCTTTTAAAAATTTTGGTGAACGGTAGATATGGTGTGTGTGTAGCGTGCGAAAATTTTGCTAGATTTGTTAAAAATTGGGGACAAATTAGAACAAAAGGGGGAAAGAATGGGGACGGTGTCCCCATTTTGTCCCTAAAAATATCTGTGGGAGGGGCACTCTGCCCCCCACTGGCTACGCTACTGGATAAGGTGTCCAACTTGAATTGACCACCATCCTAAGGGGGGCCCCCTCCACTTTGAGATGTTTTGTAAAATTAGGAGTGCTTAGATGCAAAATGGTGATATGAGTTTTCAACTCTATAGGGAACCATGAACCTTTATGAAAACATTCTTCTAGTGACCCGCCAATCAGTGCTTTGGGTCACAAAAAGTGTGGGGTGGGGGAAGGAGGAGGGAAGATAAAATGCATTAGTGTCCCTCCCCAAATCGACGCCCATGTGAACCAAAAATATATCTTATACTGTATAACTAGTTTTAAAGTAGAATTTTAATTGCTAACTTTACAAAATTAAACTATTTTCTGGGTGAGTAGTTCATATTTTAATCATCACAGTCACTTCTTGTTTTGATATTAGTCATATAAATCACAAATTTGTGACACCCTTTATGTACCAACATGACAGTTTCTGACCCAAAAGAGACCACAAGGCACACACGTCTTTACATGCGCACGCAAAGCTCAACACTGACGTAGCTGCCGTTATTTTTAGCAGGCAGGCAAGAAATGTGTGCGCAAAGCTCAACACTAACGTAGCTGCCGTTGCCTGAAATGTGCATGCAAAGCTCAACACTAACGTAGCTGCCGTTATTTTTAGCAGGCAGGCATGAAATGTGCACGCAAAGCTCAACACTAACATAGCTGCCGTTATTTTTTAGCAGGCAGGCATGAAATTGCCCTAAAATCGTCATGTCATTAACTGTCTGCATATTGTTTGACTATGGATCAGTTTCGATTTTATAAAAGCTAAAAAAAAGAAAAATTATAATAATTTTCCCCCCGACTGCTGAATTTTATTGTAGGTTTGTGGTTGAGTCAGCTGAGTAATGGTAGATATATTCTGTACAGTATTCAATGTAAAATATGTTCTATATAAGCAGCTTTAAATATTAATGTAATCATAAGACTTTCCAAATGTGTATATTTTGTCTAATCAAGGTTTTGTTCAATATTTATAGTTCAGTTTACAAATATTATTATTGTGGTGGTTCAGGGACATGTGATTCGAGTTGTTGCAGCCACCGTAATAATCTGTTTATATATAATATATACCAAAAAGGAATGTGTGGCATTCAGCCCTGATGTACATAGTATAGTCCTAATGAGGCTAGAAAACTGGTAAATTATCGGCAAGTATTTGTGTCATGAGCCATCTGTTTATCCCTACACAACTGTTTGTACCTATAGATATACCAGTGGCACTAGAAGTGAAGAGGGGGGGTGGACCAAGCATTGATTTTGACTGTCAATTTTGGCCCAACGCTATATTCATACAAAAATAAAATCAAGTTATCAATTCTATGGATCTTCATGCAACCAAAATAATTGCCTATGCTGAAGTTATATTTTGGTTCTCCCCCGCCCCACCCACCCCCCCCCCCCCACCCTTTTCCCCTTAT